>CAUYRT010059870.1:0-45778 GCA_963574885.1 Lepilemur ruficaudatus
ACACAAGCTATCAAAATATCTGGTATATAGCAAAAGCAATGCTAAGAGGGAAGTTTATGGCACTAAATACCTACATTAAAATTTGGTATATGTTTACAATGGAATATTACTCAATTTTAAGAAATAACAGTGAGCTAGCACCACTTATATTATCCTGGATTTAGCTGAAGCCCCTTATTCAAAGTGAGGTGACACAAGATTAGAAGAATGGGCCCCACATGTATTTGCCATCAAATTGGTATTGCTTGATTAACACTATGGTGCTAAAGTGGTGGTGGTGTTCACCAGGGACTCGAGGATTGAGGGGGTAGACCCACAGTTGAGGGATGTGGAGAGCATTGTGATGGGGAAGGGCATGCTTGAAATGTAGTTGGGGATGGGAATTACGGGGCTATTAGAGGGAAGGAAATCTTCTAAAACTGATTTATGTTACTAGCTATGCAACTTGGTAAATTTACTAAAAATCATTTAATTGTTCACTTAAAATGGAGTAATGGCATAGAATGTAAATTATACTTCAATAAATTTGTCAAAAAATAGGAAAAAAAGAAGTAGAAAAGAATAAATAAAAAAATCTTTTATTTAAAAAAAAGAAAAGAAAAGAAAGAACAAGGATTACCTTCACAATAAAAAGAAAAAAAACCAAAAAGTATCAAAGTGAAATGTCAGAGGTATCAACTGTCAAACTTAGTATTTAAGGAAAATGGACATTTCATAATTAATAACCTAATAGTATTGTTTGAAATATCCAAAAATACGTAGGAATAATATGTATAGTTTCAGTTTTTCTGGAAAAAATATGATAGAATAATACTAAGCACAATAATTTGTCTGTAAGCATATGTTACCAAAACATAAAGCCAATAAAATATTTGTTTATTTTTATACTAAGAAACATTTTACAATTTAAATAATTTATTAGTACTACTTTTATTAGTTAAATTGCTTTTGAGATTTTTTTTTCTTTTGCAACTCTTGAAAATTGTATACATTTTTAAATTAATATTTAGGCATTTATAAATATCCAGCAATTTGTTACTACTTACAATTATCTAGTGCAGCATGTGTAATAATCTGTGTTCACTTATCCTGATTTCAAAAGGTTAATAAATCATTTCTTTAAACAATGCTATTCCAGTATGCCCTTACAGGTGGTAATTTAATTCTGTGTTTTTAGGATATGAATTGTTAAAATGAAACCTGAAAGTAGAAGACCCAAACAATCCTAGAATGATCTAAAAGTTAAATTAAAGTGAATCATTGAATTTTACAACTAGAATAAACTTTATATATAATTTATTACATCTTTTTTTTACTTTAGTGATGTATAATTAGGACAGAAGTAGTTATATGGCTTCGAAAAACAAGGAACCTAAACTCTCCAGTCTAGATAAAATCCCAAAATGTATTTTACCAATATGGAGAGAGAATAAAAAGTTGTGGGACCAATTATAGTGTTTAGATGGTAAAAACAAACACCCCCTAATTACATAAGTAAAGGTTAATAGGAGACATTATGGCTTAGTAGTAAGAAGAATAAAATGTGTTGCATTGTTCAGGAGCAGTTTGTTAAGAAAGATGCCCATGACAAAATGAAAGTTATTCTCAGGATTTGAAATACACTCACAATAACCCAAAAGTAGGTAATATTCTTATGGAACATGTGCAGCAATGGAGAATTTTATAGAGGAGGCATATTTGGTTGTTTTTATTACTTATTTCATCTCTTTGGGGAATGGTGTTGCACTTATACACACACACAAATAAATGTACTTTGTTCTAGTGTATATAATTAATGGGATCTCACTGATCATTTTATCAAAATATAATAATGAATTTAGAGTTATAATAAAATTTACAGATATTAAACTTATTTATATCCTAATGCAGTAATAACCTCTTGGTGATCATATTTTTTTTATTTTCATAGGCAAATATTAAATTTATGTTAATAAACACAACACACCCTCAGTTCTCAGGTTAATTTGTATTTCCTTTGTGAAGGTACTTCATTTTTTCCTTGGCAAATATGTCTAGTTTTATTAAAATTTAATACCCCATCCATTGTAATTCTTAAACTAACTTTTTTTTTTTTTTAAGGGAGGGAGATGACTGATACTTATTTTCTTACCAGGTTGCAAACTACTTGAAGCAAGAACATTGAAATCTAGCATTCAGTAGAAAGTGTGTAACACTAGCCTTTAAATTAACACACACTCACTGAAAGGATGAACTGAAAGTGAAATAATAATACAGTAATATTTACACCACGATAGAAATACAAGAAAAATGATGCATATAGTGTTACAGGTAATATTGTTAAATTAATGAAACATAGTATGTAGTAGAGGTATAGAGAGTAGTCAAATTTATCCACATGGGACTTTATTTAATTTTTTTAAATTTTATTCATAAAATTAATGAAACTTTTTTATTTTTACCTCTTTCCTGCCTCCTTCTCTTCCCAATTCATTAGAAAATATTAACACTAAATATTTAAGGATTGCCTAAAATCTTGTACATTTCATGTGCACAAACGGATGCTCACAGAGTGTTACAATAAGCGATTTGACTTGAAATTTCCTGTAAGCTCTTAAATCAGGATATATAATCTCTAGAGATCATGTGGGCAAAGAGTTTACATGGCTTTTTAAAAGCTGAGGGAAAAAAGCATGCATACATATGCACATACCCAGTCAGTTCTTTTGACTTTAAGAAAAATCTTCAGAGGTTGTGTAATGAAGTCTATTATAAAATGAACAGCAGTTAAAAGGGCCCTTATGATTCCAAGTGGCTTCTTTTGTAAACAGGGTTCCATTGTTTGTTCTATATTAATTACCCTTTGATTTGCTTTCTGCATAAAAGACCTGCTATTTATTCTGTAGAATTTCTGTGCTTGGAATTGAACATTTTTTAAAATCTGAGCTTCAAATATATTTTAATTGAAATAACAGTTTTATAAAGAAATTGTGTAAAGAATATTAATGAATACATATTATAGCTATCTTAATTTTTTATCAGATATCTGATCAGCATAGTTAAATGTAAATCTTTGTTTCTCAGGCTGCCATCTATTGGATTTAAACTACATGGGATTTAATTTTTTATAATCGATCATGAAAACGCCCATACCGTATTAATCCTGCTTTGTTTTTAGGGAATGTCTTTGCCTTGGTTCTTTATAATAGAAATTGAGGCAAAACAGTATTGATGCTGTATTTATTATGAGTGATAATCCCAGGATAAGAGTAGGAGAAAAAGGAAGTGAAGTCAGAGAGAACAGGGAAACAGACAAGCTGGTGCTGAGACTGAAATTGATAGTCATCATCTCCTTTCTCTCTTGTGTATTCTAATATTTCATTGTCTTTGGTCTGAGTTGCTTGATGATGGGTTGAGCCAGACTTTCAATCCTATGTGGTCTTGCCTTTATTGAATTGTGGCTACCGCATTTGCCCTGTGACAGTTTGTATGGGACATGACATACTAAGTGATGGCCCCAGAGAACCCCCTGGGCTCCAGACATTATTATTGTTGCCATATTTTATATTTAAAACCCCATATCCATATGGCAATCCAGGATGAATACACAAGACAATACATAACTCCTTTTAGTTAATGGAGAAAATGGACCTTCCTGTTTATTGATAATTGGAGCCCAAAGTGGCCAAGCAGTAGCTGCAAATTTCAGGCAGGGTGCTCTGACTGTGTTACTTGTCCGAGATGTTAACTTCTAGGGAACAGGATTCATTTTTATTTTATTTTTTATTGATATAATAATTACATATTTTATGAGGTAATTGATATTTTGATATACTTTTATAATATGGAATTATTAAATTGGGCAAATTAACAAAATCATCACCTTGCATAGTTATCATTTTTGAGGTAAAAACATTTGAAACCTACTCTTAGATCAGTTTTGAAATATACAATGCAGTATTTATCATAGTCACCATTCTATGCATTAGATCAGTAAAGCTTATTCCTCTTGTCTAGCTGAAACTTTGTACATTGTTATCGGTATCTCCCCTTTCCCCAGCTGCTCCCTTCCCACAACCTCTGGTAACCATCATTCTTCTCTCCACTTCCATGAGCTCAACTTTTTTTAGATTCCACATGTAAGCAAGATCATTCAGTATTCATCTTTTTGTTCCTGGACACACTTAGCATAATGTCTTCCAGTTTCATCCCCATGTTGTAACAAAGGACATGATGCCCCTCTTTTAGAGCTTTTTAGTATTCAGTCATATATACACACTCTAGTTTTTCAATTCAATTATCTACTCATGTGCACCTAGGTTGCTTCATATCTTGACTGTTGTGAAAAATGATGCAATGAACACAGAAGTGCAGGTATCTCTTTGACATACTGATTTCAATGCCTTTGAATATATATCCAGAAGTGGGATTGCTGAACCATATAGTAGTTCTATTTTTAATTGTCTAATGAAACTCCATTCTGTTTTTCATAATGGCTGCATTAGCTTCCATTCCCACCAACATTACCCTTGTCATCGCACGCTGTCCAACGCTTGTGTTTTGGCTTTTTGATACTAGGCATTCTAATAGATGTGAGATTATATCTCATTGTAGTTTAAATTTTCATTTCTCTGAAGATTAATGATACCGAGCATTTTTTTCATTTACTTATTATTCATTTGTATGTATTAGAATATATTGTCAGATGTGTGGTTTGTAAATACTTGTTCCCAATTTGTCTGTCATCATTTTTCACTATCAATTGTTTCCTTTGCTGTGCAAAGGAGAAGCTTTTTAGTTTGATGAAATCTCATTTATCTATTTTTGCCATTATTCCCTGTATTTTGGGGGTAATATTCAAGGAATGCCTTCCCAGAAAAATATCGTGTAGCATATTATATTTATACAGTTTTAGGTCTTAAGTTTAAATCTTTAATCCATTTTGAGTCGATTTCTTAACAAATTCCGGAAAGTTACAGAGTAAAATATTAACACACACTACAGAAAATGATCTTAAAAAGAAATTAAGAAATCAGTCCCATTCACCATATTATAAAAAAAAAAAAAAAACTTAACCAAAGTTTGTATACTGACAACTATAAGTATTTATGAAATAAATTATAGATGACACAGATAAATGGAAAGATATTTTGTTTTTATGGATTAGAAAAATAAATGTTAAAATGTCCATATTACCCTAAGTGATCTATAGATTCAGAGCAATTCCTATCAAATTTCCAGTATCATTCTTCATAGAAATAAGCTAAAATTTGTATGGAATCACAAAAGACCTCGAATAGCTAAAGCAATCTTGAGCAAAAAGAACAAACCTGAAAGTTTCACACTATCTGACTTCAAAATTTATTACAAAACTACAATAATGAAAACAGTATTGTATTGGCATGAAAACAGACATGTTGACCAATGAAACAGGTTAGAAAGCCCAGAAATAAACCCACGCATTCATGGTCAATTGAAATGGAGAACGGACAGTCTCTTCAATGAATGGTGCTGAAAAAACTGGATTTCCACAAGAAGAGGAACGAAATTGGAAAAAAGATTCCTGATTCAGCATAACCTAAAGTTGTGGGGATAAGAATCCTAACTGCAAACTGGGTCTGTGGATAACGAGGGCCTCTTCTTTAATCTTCTATCCTGGATACTTTTGAACACATAGCACCATATATTGGCTGTCAGTAGGTCAATGTGTATGTTGCATTCTAGACAGCAGTACTCCAACCCTGTATAGTGACATTCTAAAGCTGATGTCTTTTCTGATTCTTCAGCAGACTGTTGCATCATTCTATCAGGGCAGCTGCTTCTGGAGAAAGTGAATGAATTCTGTGTCATGAACTATCACACCTTTTTTTTTCATTACTCTACCTAACAATGTTTAAGTCAGAGTACTCATAGATGATCTATTCTTCCACATTTTCTTGGAAATGGAGGGTGTAGATTCAGACATGCAGATGTAGTTCATATACATTTCATCATGCAATGCATGTACAGAAAATGATGGTGATTCTCACTTGGAGGAGTGATTTTTAGCATTATAATGGTATGTTAATGAGGTAAAGGTAATAGGAGGTGGCCTGCTCTAGTCTCCACTGGCTTTGTGCAGTTCTGAATCTTTGGCATTTGGTGGAGGGTTTGTAGCAATTGTAGCATTCAGGCCCTCTAGTGTCTTTGAGCAGATTGGCTTCTAGTTAACAAGACCAAAGAAAAATTGTTAAAAGAAAGAAAGGAGAAGGAAAGAAAAAATTTTGAAGTTTTTCCATCTGCTTTGCCGGGGTCCTCCTGGTAACAAGATTCCAATTTAGAAAGAGGGTCCAAGTTAGTCATCAAATATGATTTCTTGTCTCCTTGCTCACTTTAGTTTTTAAACTATTCCTCTCATACAATTGTGGAGTGCACTGATTCTTTAGAAAATTTTGTTAGCTTAGTTATTCCTATTAAACAAAGGAAGCAGATATCTTAAGGCCATAATCAAATAATCAGGGTAAAAGGAAAATAATCCATAGCATCTTCTTTTTCCGCATGTTCCTAAGATACATTATTCCAGGCATATGTCAGGAAGCTTCGGAAGAGCAAACTTTCTTCATATGATTTCAAAGTTATTCTGTTGTGAACTCACCTGAGTCAATTTTTTCACACACTATTAGCAGTAGTAGATAATAGCAGTAGCCTATTAAGCCTATTATCTAGTAGTAGATAATAGCAGTAGCCTGTGTTAAGAGTTCCAATTCTCCATAATCTCTTCTAGGTACTAGAGGTTGAAGACCAAATTCTTTCACCACTCTGCTATTAAACACATTTATTTTTTAGCAAATTTTTATAAATATGACATACCACTCTGCTATTAAACACCAAAGCAATCTTAAGCAAAAAGAACAAAATGGGAGGCATCAGTCTTCCAGACTTCAAGTTGCACTATAAAACAATAATAATCAAATCAGTGTGGTATTGGCACAAGAACAGAGGCCTTGATCTTTGGAATAGGACTGAGAATCCAGAGATGAAACTTACTGGTCCATTATTATGCTAACAAAAGTCATGGATCCCAGGGATATCTTTTCTGATTGGTTTCATAAATATTCCGTACCAGTGGCTTGTGCTCACTGCGGGGAAGCTGAACTGGATGATAAATGTTTTTACTGCTTCCGACAAATTTAAATAAGTTGTATTTTCATTCTTATTTAGTTAAAAATACTTTAAATTTCCCTTGCAATTTGGTGTTATTTAGAAGCATGTCATTTTGTCTCAAATTATTCTGGGATTCTCCAGCCATGTTTCTTTTATTCATTTCTAGTTTAATTCCATTGTCATATGAAAATATAATTTATTAAATTTCTATTCTTTCATGTTTGTTAAGATAGGATTCATGGCCAAGTATACGCTCTATCTTAAAGCATGTTCTATGTGAACTAGAGACGAATGTGTATTCTGCTATGATTGGATAAAATCTTCTGTAAATGTCAACTAGATCTAATTGATTGATTAGGTCAATTATATGTTCATTTATTCTGCTAACTTGATTTCTAAATTATTGACAGGGGTTTATTTTAGTCTCCAACTATAAGAGTGGATTTTTTTCTATTTTTTGCTCAATCCTATCAGTTTTTGCTTCACATATTTTGGCTGTTGTTAGATACACATGCATTTAGGAGTGCTATATCTTCTTGGAAAATAACCCCTGTATCATTCCGTAATGTCTCTCTTTATCTGTGAGGATTGTCCTTGGTCTGAGTCCGCTTTGTCTGAAATTAACATAACTATCCACTTATATATTGATCAATGTTAGCATGGAATATATTTCTCTACCACTTTTAAATGTCTAGAATATCAGAATCTATATTTAAAATGGCTTACTCACAGCCAAGATATATTAAGGTCTCATTTTTTAATCCATTGTGATAATCTCTGTCATTAATTGGTATATTTCAGTAATTAATATTTGAGAGATTATTGATATGTTGAAATAATATACTATGTAACTTTTTTATTTGTTTCATTTGTTCTGTTTTTTTGTTTTGTTATAATTCAGCATGTGATTTCATTTTTTTCTCCCTTAATATATTAATTATACTCTTTAAAAATTTTAGTCATTAGCCTAGAGTTTGCAATATACAGTTACAACTAATTTAAGTGTATTTGAAATAACATTATATTGTTTAATGGTACAGTATTCTCAATTTTTCTCACTTTATAATATTATTGTCCTTAATTTCACTTATTCTTATGTTATAATCACATGATACATTGTTACTATTACTTTGAAGTTACATATTAGATTATGAATAAGAAATGATTTTATTTTGCCTTTATTTCTTCTGCAAAGATTTTTCTTTAATTATAACTATACAAGTTTTTAATTATACCATTTTTTCTTCTGCCTGAAGAAATGTATTTTTATTATACAGTTAGGCTTGAGATAAATTCTCTCAGTTTTTTTTTTTTCTAAAAAAAGTATATTTCTCCTTCACATTTGAAAGGTTATCTCAATTGAATATAAAACTCTAGTTTGGTGGGGGGTTTTCTCTCAAGACTTTAAATATTTCTTTCTCTCCACTCTCTTCTTTCTTGTAGTTTCTGGCTAGAAGTATGAACTAATTTTTATCTTTGTTCTTTTACAAGAAATGCTTCCCCCACTGCCCCAGCTATTTTCAAGATGCTCTCTGTTTTTGTTCTTCTGCTGTTTAGATGTGTCTAGTATTAATCAATTTTCTGTTTTCTGAACTTTCTTGATTTGTGGTTTGGTATTTGTCATTAATTTTGGAAAATTCTTCACCATATTACTTCATATATTTCTTTTAGTCCTTTCTATCTTTATTTTCCTTTTTGTATTTCAATTATGTGTATGTTGCACCTTTTGAAATTATCTCATGGTTGATATTCTCTTCTGCTCTTTTCAATGTTTTTTCTCTTTGAATTGTAATTTTAGCACTTTCTTCTGACCTATCTTTAAGCTAAATGATTCGTTTTTTTTTTTTTTGAGACAGAGTCTCGCTTTGTTGCCTGGGCTAGAGTGAGTGCCGTGTTGTCAGCCTAGCTCACCTTAAACTCCTGGGCTCAAGTGAGCCTCCTGCCTCAGCCTCCTGAGTAGCTGGGACTATAGGCGCAAGCCACCATGACCAGCTAATTTTTTATTTCTATTTTTAGTTGACTGGCTAATTTTTTTTTTCTTCTATTTTTAGTAGAGATGGGGTCTCACTCTTGCTCAGGTTGGTCTCAAACTCCTGAGCTCAAGCAATCCTCCCACCTAGGCCTCCCAGAGTGATAGAGTAACAGGCATGAGACACCATGCCCGGCCAAGTTGAATGATTCTTTTTCGGATATTTCCAATTTACTGATGAGTTGAAGGAATTGTTTATTAAAGGAATTATTTATTTTTGTTACAACATTTTTGGTTTCCAAAATTTTCTTTTGAGTCTTTCTTAGAGTTTTTTCCTCTCTGTGTACATTACTCATTTGTTCTTGCATGTTGTCTACTTTTTCCATTAGAGCCTTTAGCATATTAATTTTAGTTATTTTTAATTCCCATTGTGGTAATTCCCAAATCTCTATGATATCTAAGCTTGGTTATGATGGTTGATTTGTTTTTTCAGAGGTTTTTTCTTGCCTATTATCATACTTTGAAATTTTTTGTTGAAATATGGACTTGACGTACCAGGTAATAGGAGCTGAGGTAAATGGGCCTTCTTTAATGTGAGATTTATGCTTATATAGCTATGATTTGGGCTGTGTTTGATGTCTACTATAAATATAGGTGTCAGAGACTGCACTTTCCCCTAAAGTCCATCTTTTTTTCTGTTCTGTTGTCTTCAGTTTTACCTAAAAATTTCTTTTTAAGTACAGTCTGTACCTAAAGAAAGCATAAAACAAGACAATAGAAAACAAAGATATTATATACAAAGGAACAAAGAGCTATTCAAAAAATAATTATTTCCATTATATTTAAGAGTGAAAGAACAGTTTTTTCAGCTGCAATCAACCATTACTTTGATGTCCTGGTGATGTGGTGTAGGGTGTTGGGGAGAAAAAGGGTTCCATAGTCCTATGATTAAATATCAGTCTTTTAATGAATCTATATCCTTGGTTGCTGATCTTTGTAATGTTTCTAAGTTTTTGCCCCCTTATGTGAGACAGTGTCTACAGGGAATTGCAATGAGTAATTGCCCTTCCCCCCAGGTTGGATAAGGTGCTGGTGAATTCTTCTCCTCTGAGTACTAGACTTTGTTGTGAAGAATGCTCTGGGAATATTTTAAATTAGTTACCTTTTTTCCTCCCACAAGAAAGATGAAGATAGTTTCTTAGCTCTTCACCATAAGCACCTGGTGGGTTTTCTAGATGTAAAACCCACAAAAGTGTGTGTGCTTTGTGGGGGTGGGGGAGGGGGGTTGGCTAAGGCTGTGGTCCCAGGAGTTTCTGATTTTTATGCTACTCCACATTCAATGTCCCACAATTCATTAAAGTTACAAAGTGACTAGTCTGTAATTCCAACTTCTTCTCCAAGTAAGTTGATCTCGGTCGTGATTTTCTGTATTTGCCTGTCTCTCCACATTTCAGGGTGGTGGTTTGCTCTGCGACCTCAATTTTCTGATGGGTTCAAGAAAAGTAATTGATTTTCAGTGTAGCTTTTTTTGTTGTAAAACTCAGACTGAAAACTTCCAAGGTCTTTACATGTCTGAGCTGAGAGCAGAAATCTTAAATACCTTTTTAAATAGTATATAATAAAAGGAAAATGCCAAAGTTTTCATGAAAGTTAAGATATATTGGAAAAATAGATATAATTTGCTCATAAGAAGAAATTATATCTCTACATTAAATTTTAAAATACTTGGGAGTAGAAAAAGAAAAGGTAAAGAAAGAAAAAAACAATCAAGTTTGGATTCTCTGTCAAGAGGAAAGTAGAAATTGTTTTATTACCAACATTGAGAAGTAGAAAAGTATAATATACATAAATGGGACTACAAGTAGAAGTAAAAGCAATATATATATTTCTTTCAAATTATCATAGAAATAAAACAGTCCATAGGACTTCTGGTGCAATAGAATATATAGCACATCTGTCCAATTTCCATTCTACCAAATTAAAAAAAAAATAAGAAATATCAAAGACATATAAACAAAAGAATAAACATTAAGCCAGACAAATACACAATTTCTATTACAGTGAAAGCAGCTTTTAGAAAGTGGCAAAGTAAAAGGGAAAATAAAGAAAGTATAAAACAAGACAATAGGAAACAAATATATCCAAAGGAACAAAATGATATCCTAAAAATAATTATTTCCATATGTTTAAGAATGAAAGAATAATACACAGAAATAGAACATTAATGACTTTAAACACCACTAACAGCAAAGACAAGGATTTAAATTCTTAAATTATCAAAACTGACTTAACAAACCTACACTTAATTTTGAACCAAGTCATCATCTTCTAAAATCTATGCACAAAATATTGATTATATTTGTTATCAAAGTAAACACCAGTATGACATAATAAGACATAACTTCCTGAGATTTATTTTTGACCATTATGCATTAAAAGAAGAAATAAGTAACACATCTCTGGAAACAATATCCATTAGAAGTTAAATAGTGCCTTTATATTGGATAAGGGGCATACAGTATATGTTTCTAAGTTATTTATAGAATAATGAATATTGTATCAAATCTTAGGAGAAGTAACTAAAGTCAAACTTACCGGAAAAATGCACGCTATTTTATTTTGAGAAATAGTGACATAAAATTAAAAGTTCTGAGTTGTCATCGCAAGAACAAGTTAGAAAAATATCAGCTAATCTAAGTTAAAAAAATAGAAAAAACAGTTATCTTAACTCACCACGAGCTGTGGAAGAAAATCAACCAGTTCATTATAAGAATAATCCTTTACTGGAAAATGCTAGGCTTGAGAAGATTCAAAGAAGCATTCTATTAATAACTTGAAGAAAAGGGCAGAATTGTTTTTTTTTTTTCTTTTAAACGAGGAGGCCACCTGATTTTCAGCTCAGTTTCAGGAAAGTTCTCTCAAGAGAGAAATTGTATTTCTGAATTAATCATCATTGTTTTTGCAATTTGTATTATATTTTATCAATAGAGGTAGGGGAGGAGCATTTAGGGGGTAAGATCATGTGTAAGGCAGGTGAGGAGGAATAGCTGTGGGGAAGCAGAACACAAATAGACTGCAGTGGAAAGTACTCAGATCTTTAATATCTTATGCATGGTAAATCAATCTGTTGGCGAGACTCTAGGTGCCCCTTCTGCCATGATCCCAGACTCCTGGCATTCACTCCTTTGTGTAATCCCCTCTCATACTCTGTTATAACTATTAGGATATGCTGCTGCTAATGGGATGAAACTCTCATGATTGTGTTATTAATATTTTATAAAATACAAGATTCCATTCTGCTAGCAGACTCACTCTAGATGCTCTCTTTGCTGGTATATTAAAGTGGGAATACTGGGAAAACCCATGAGGCAAGGAATAGCAGGAGGTTTGTAGGAGCTGAGGGTGACCTCAAGCTGACAGCTAACAAGATGCCAGCATGCTCAGTCCTACAGTCAAATGGAAAATAATATTGTCAATTTTGAGTAGGCTTTTAAGTATTAATAGATTCTTCCATGGCCAAACTTCCATATGAAAACACTGGACATCTAACACCTTTATTGCAGCCTTGTGAGACTCAAAGCAGTGGACCCAGTTAAGTTGTGCCTGGACTCCCGAGCCATAGAAACTCTGAAATAATAAATAATATGCTGTGTTAAGCCACTCAACTTGTAGTAAATTGATATCCAGCAATAGATAACTAATACAATGCCAAACAAAAAGCAAACTAGGAAATCAAAAAATTGTTGAAATCATACTGGTGAAAATGTGTCTGTTCTCATTACATGGAAGATTTTTTAAAGCACATAATGATGGGACGGAACACAAAATAGACTTGTTGTAAATTTTAATACATAAAAATTAAGGACTGCTGGGCGGAGGGGCAATGAGAGTGTCCCTATCCTAGCAATTGGGGTTTGGGCCTGCAAGCCAACTGGAGTCGTGTGGGGGAAAATATAGGCAACAGGTTTCTTAGGTCAAACTAAGATGACTACCACAGTTTTTTTTTTTTTTCCCACCTGTCACCCCTCCCCTCCTCGACTAGCTGGCCTTCAGGGAAGCATGAGTTGGCATACTTTTGTAACCAAGATGTTATTGCCTATGTCTACCCATGTGATCACGCTTTCCCGTGGCACGCTGCCACTATTGTTCGGAGCCATATAAAAGCGCCCGCCACGTTCTCTGCCATGCTTTCCGTCAGCCGCTGTATCTCGCCGCCCACCGCCCCAGTAAAGAGCGTGTCTCACCTGTCTGCTGCCTCTCGCCTTTTCTCCCAATTTCTGAAGCCTCTGCCGGAGCCCGCGCTAGCCACAGAGCTTTCTCCTCACAAGTCGCTCGCTGCCTCAGGAACCGTTGGGTCACACAGAGGAAGACTGGCTGCTATTCATGGAGCTGAGCGGGCTCGGCAGTCTTGTCCTGCTCAGAGGAGAGCGGGAGTGTGGAGGCCACCGCCTTGTGACTTGCCTGGGTCAGGCAGCCCTGCGGCTCCACTCAGAGTGCTCCTGGCACTTTCAGAAGCTGTGGGAGGTGAAGCCCAGAGTGGCCTGTCCGGTGTGGCTTGAGGATCAGGGGAAGGGCAAGGTGCCCGACGTGGACGTCCTGAAGGAGACACGCAGGTGCGCATGTGCAGGCGGAGTCGCCGGGTGCAGAGCGAGCCGGTGAGCGCGCGCGGGCGGTGAAGCGAGGCCTCGGGGCCTCTGTCCGCGACGTGTGGGGGGCCTCAAAGGGAGGAAGGTGAAATACGGTACGTGTTTTGAAAAGAAAATTGAAAACAGCTTTTTAGCAGTCTCTACCATTTTTTGTTTGGTCGCCGTCCCTAGGTCTCTGGAACATTCTGTGAGTGAGAGTTACTCCGAACTGTGGAGACGACGCAGTAGGGCTTGGAAGCCTGGAAAGGCACCGCTTTGACCTTTCGTGTGGGTGCCTCTGGCAGCCGCGTGGTGTGGGGCTGGTCCTATGAACCCTTCACGAGGAAAATTCCTAGAATGAGAAAAACTTATTCCAGGAAAAGCCGGTTTTTTGTATTGTTATTTGAACGATAGAAATACTTTTATTACTTTGACTAGAACCTCTGCTGTTGGCCTGTTCTAGATTTCGTGGTAGTGGATACCTGCCTTACACAAATATCCATACCAAGTTTAATTTCTCTTATTTCGGTCCCCTTGTGTGCAGTGAGCATCAGCTTACTGCCTAATGCTTTGCGTAGATTCCAGGTCCTATTGTTCTTACGTCGTGAAAGCGTCAAACCAGCAAAGCTGCAACTTGGCATTTGTTAACTGTACCCGTAAAAAGAATCTTTTCGATGAGAGAAGGAATTTACAGGTTGTGTAATTGATCTAGGAGCCAGCGCTGGCCTATGGCGTTTTTTTTTGTTCTGGGATTGGTGAGAAATCTCACTCCATCGTATTTCAGCATAAAGTAAGTAAATAATTTGACCCTCTTTTTCTTTAATTGACATTCTTTAGCTGATGAGTTGAGATCTTTTAGTTTTTTTAAAGAGTGATATCTTAAGAGTATATCCAATGTTAATAATAAAAATTCCTTGGAACATTCCAGGCAAATGATGAAAAATTTAAAATTACTGAAGTCATTCTGTTTACCATTTTAATCCTTGTTGTTTTCCTTTGGTAGGATAAGAAATCAGACATGATTTTCGGCTGTGCCAGTTTGTTTTAGGAATGTTATGCCTTGCAAATATCGCAGGTTTTATGTCTGTATGTGTTTTGCTGGAAAATGAAAGATTGTGAGGTTTGATTTATATTCCAAAGTACACTTTTTAGTTAAAAAAAATTAAGAACTTTATATAAAAAGCAAACACACACAATATGTTTATCAAATAGCAAACTGCATATATATACAAAGATTAAATTGCAAATTTAATTAAAATTTAAATTATATTCAAATAAGCAATAAAGAAATGAACAATTTAACTTAAAAATGAACAGTTTTAGAAATTCATAAAATAAATCCTAATAGGGAATAAATATGTAAATAAACAGAAATAAGAATGAACATAAAACTGACAATTATAACAAGACATAATTTTCTACTGATAAACTTAGCAAAAATTTAAAATGCTTGTCTTTTTTTGGTACAGTTAAATTAACACAGTTTTATGGGACTGATTCTAAAATATGTGAAATTAGCTTTGCATTATGCTATAGCACATTCTCTAACACAGTAGATGACCCCAAGCATTTTATTTTAAGGAAACAATAAGGAATTTACTTATTTAGGCAATAAGTAAATTATATATATTTATATATAAGTACATATATGCTAAAATGTAATTATACTAATGTGTATTATGTATACAAAACTACATTGTTTATATAAAGCTACTAAAAGAATGCTTCACATCTACTACAATTTAAAGGGAGTATTTTCATATGAGAAAATATTAGACATTCATTAGATAGCGAGTTTTAAAGTCTGTATAGGAATGTTATGCTAATGGTAAAAATCAAGTGGAAAAAAGGAGAATGCAAATCAATGTATTCAACAGGATCCTAATATTACAAATGTGTATACATAGATATAAGACTAGAAAGAAACATACAAATTTCAATATTAGTTTAAAATAATGGTTTTTAAAAAATGTTTTCTTATTTGCCAAATTTTCTATTCTGAGAATGTATCAACATTATAATAGAAATAGAATATGCTTATTTTTAATAAGCCTTTTAAAAACTTTAAAAAAGCTTGTAAAGGTATAGTTTTTTATTTAAAAATTTTATTAAAATATAACATACAGAAAATTCAATTATCCTGCATGTATATAGCTCAATGAAAGCTACAGTGTATAAACACATTCCTACAATCCTGTACAGGTTGAAAACCACGTTACTATTACTCTGTAAACTGCGTGTGCTTTTTTCCAGCAATTACTATCTCCCAACACATAACCTTAGAGAAAGTAACCACTATTCTGACGTCACACATTCCCCAACACTTACCTAACTTTTTAATTATAACCATTTTGGTGAGTATGCAGTGTAACCCCCGGTTTTATTTTGCATTTCTCTAATGGCTAAAAGAGATTGAATATCTTCCTGTATGTTTACTGGTTATATGGATATCCTCTTTTATGAAGTGCCTGGACATGTTTTTAGCAATTTTACTATGAAATTTATTTTTGTCTTATTGGTTGTAGAATTTCTTTATGTGTTCTGAAATAATCATTTGATAAATGCACTGAAAATATGTTTGTTCATGGTTTGGTTTGCCTTTGCACTTTCTCATTGTGGTCTTTGATAAAGAAAAGTTCTTATTTTAATGTAGCAAAATTTATTCGCTCTTTTTTTTTAATTGCTGTTGTGTTATATGTGGTATTTAAAAAAATATTTGCTTAACCCTAGGTTTGGAGATACTCTTCTCTGTTTTCCTCCAAAAACTTTCTTTGTTTGCATTGACAATCCATCTGGAATTTATTTTAAGATTTCTGTTAGATAGGGATTAAGGTTCATCCTTCCCCCAACTCCCACCCCATAAAAAGATCTCAGTTTAGACATATCCAGTATCATGTATTAGAAAGATTGCTCTTTTTAATTTGAAATCAGTTTTGTCTTTCTCATAAATGAGGTGACTATATATAAAAATTTCTTTTTTGCTAGCATTATACCATGTAATAATTATAATGTATAAACAGTCTTGATAATTTGTAAGTTAAATCCTCCCAATTTGTTCTTATTCTTCAAGATTATCTTGGCTTTTCTTGAACTTTTCATTCCAAATACATTATAGATTCAGTTTGTTAATTCACATATACACAGACCTTAGTGGATTTACCATTGAGATTGCATTAAGTCCATAGATCAATTTGAGGAATAGTAACAGCTTTAAATTATTGAGTTTCCTGTTATATGACTATGGTATATTCTTTGTTTATTTGGGTCTTTTTCAGTATTTTTTTCTGTAATATTTTATAGTGCTTTGTATACAGGTCTTGCTTAACTTTCATTAGATTTAATTTTAGTATTTGGCTTTTCTTAATATCTCAGAGAAAAACACTATTTTTCTACATCCACAGTTCTTCTGACACTAGGTATCTGGGTTTTCTCCCGCTCTCACCAATCAATTCTCCAACTCTCTGGACACCAACTGGGTGCCCTACAATTCAGTTCTGACATTAACTACCTGGAGTTGGTGAAGACCCCACAGGTTAAGGGTTCAGTCCGACAAGAATGTCCCCAATTCAGATATCAGTTCCAAATCTGAGGTTGTCACTTATATATTTGACTGACTGGCTGTAAATTGAGGGTTCCTACAACCACTTGTCATGTTTGATAATTTGTTATCATGCTCACAAAACTAAGGGTAACATTATGCTTTCCAGTTTATTATAAAATATATTATAGTGCTACAAATGAACATCCAGCTGAGGAGGTACGAAGGGTAAAGCCTAAAAGAGTCCCCAGGTCAGGGGCTTCTATCCTTGTGCATTTGGGGTACATATCTTGGCAAGCGGATGTGTTTACCAACCCAGAGGCTCTTTGAACTCCATTGTTTAGGGGTTTTATGGAGGCTTCAGTATGTAGCCGTAATGATTGAATCATTGGCCATTGGTGATTGGATCAATCTTTATAGCTCCTCTTCCCTCTGAGGAGGTCAGGGCAGGGGTAGGGGGGTAGTGTTGAATTTTCTAATCCTCTGTGCCTCGGTCTTTCTGGTGGCCAGCCCTCAACCTGAAGGTATCTAGGAACCTCTACCACCAATCATCTGATTAGCACACAAAAAGTGACAGTTATCACTCTAGAGATTGTAAGAGTCTTAGAAGCTCTTGTGTCATAAACTGAAGACAAAGGTCAAATATTAACAAAAGATGCTTCTATCTCCCTATTACTTATGAAGTTATAAAGGTTTTAGAAACTCTGTGCCAGGAACCAGGCAAAGAGACCAAATATATATTGCTTATTATGTCACAATACTACTTTAAAGATACTTTTATTTTATTTTCAAGGTTTTTGTTGATAGTGTACAGAAAACAAATGATTTTTGTATATTTGTAATTTTAAACCTGGCTAAATCACTCAATAATGCTAATAGTTCATAGTTAAATTATTTGAATTCTCTATATACATGACCATTTCATCTGTGAATGAGTTCCAATCCTTCTATATTTTATTTTATTTGCTTTATTGCACTCTTTAGAATCTCTGTAATAGTACTGCATCATGTATCTTTTCTACGCTTTCGTTTTTAACGTGTCTGTTTTCTTCTGCTTAAGATTCATCTCTTGAAAATGGAATGCAATTGTGTTTGTGTTTGTTTCCAATGTAGTCTGCAGTCTCAGTTTTTAATTGGAATCTTTAGTTAATTTGTATTTAATGCAGTTATTCGTATTGATATATCTTTCCGTATTATTTGTTTCATTGTTTTATTTTTCCCTTCTTCCTTTTTTGATCTTCTTTTGGATTAAAGATAATTTATGGCTGGGCACAATAGCTCACACCTGTAATCCTAGCGCTCTGGAAGGCTGAGGTGGGAGGATCGCCTTGAGCTCAGGAGTTCAAAGCCAGCCAGCCTGAGCAAAAGCCAGACCCCATCTTTACTAAAAATAGAAAAGTTAGCCTGGTGCAGTGGTATGTATGTGTAGTCCCAGCTACTTGAGAGGCTAAGGCAGGAGGATTGTTTGAACCCAGGAGTTTGAGGTTGCAGTGAGCTATGACTACACTATTGCATTCTAACCTGGGCAACAGAGGAAGACTCTGTCTCAAAAAAACAAAAACAAAAAACATTTTATTATTTAATTTTCTCTCTGATTAGCTTGTTTAGTTCTTTAGTATTTTTTCCCTAGATAGATTATAACATGTGACTTTGCAGTTTAGTGTATGTTAATAATTTTACCGCTTCCTTGACGATGCCAAAAACATAAAAACTATAGCTGCTCCCACAAGTTTTTTTTAATTGCTGTCATGTATTTTGACCCTACATATATTTAAACCCATAAGTTATTATTATTCTTGTAAACAGTAATGATTACATTGAGTTCCATCCTACTAACTTTTGATATATTTACTTTTTCAATGTGTCTGTAATTTTTTCATTATTGCTTGGTTTTTGTTTGAGAACAATTTTTTTCTGCCTAAAAAACTCTTCTAATAATTTGTTTAGTGCAGGTGCATTGATGAAAATTTATTTGTGTTTGACTAGGAATATTTTTATTTCAACTTCACTGTTTTTTAAAATTTACATTATAATTAAAAACATATTTAATTATCCAAATCAAATAAATGGGTTAATACAGTATTCTAACATAAACATCTTTGTGACCTTACCCACGTCAAGAAATAGAACTTTGCCACCATTCCTACACATTCTGTCCGTGTGCCCCATCCCTATCCAACTTCCTTCTTCTCCCCGGAGATAATAATTATTCTGACTTTTACCGTAATCACCTCCGTGCATGTTTGTATAGTTTTATCATGCTGATTTTCACTCCTACACATTATAGTTGAGTCTTGTCCATCTTTAAAATTTGCTATATTTTAAATGTTTCTTTTCTTCTACAGTTCCTTCTCCATTAATTTTAGTACCTTATTTTTTTTTTTTTTCTGTTGAAGAACTTTAGCCTTTTGACCTGTAGATTTTCCCAGTCTGGATGGTGTTAATACTTAATACGTCACTCTACCTCTGCGGTCCCCAACCTCTGGGCTGTGGACCAGTATGGGTCCCTGGCCCGTTAGGAACCAGACCATACATTAAGAAGTGAGCAGCGGGTAAGGAGCAAAGCTTCATCTGTATTTACAGCTGGTCCCCATTGCTAATGTCACTGCGTGAGATCCGCCTCCTCTCAGATCAGTGGCAGCATTAGATTCTCGTAGGAGTATGAACCCTACTTTAAACTGCACATGCGAGGGATCTAGGTTGCGTGCTCCTTATGAGCATCTAATGCTTGATGAATGATCTGAGGTGGAGCTGAGGTGGTAATGCTAGCGCTAGGGAGCAGCTGCAAATACAAATTATCATTAGCAGAGAGGTTTGACAGCACAATAAATGTGACATGCTTGAATCTTCCTGAAACCATCCCTGCCGCCCCCGGTCCATGGGAAAATTGTCTTCCAGGAAACCGGTCCCTGGTGCCAAAAAAGTTGGGAACTGCTGCTCTATCTTCTTCATTTTCTGTACACTGGCAGCTGGATCCAGAAGCTTTATCAGACTCATGTTTCATTCAGTTGCCAAGTCTATTGGTGGTGTTTGAAAAGACCATAGGAAGCAAACATATATAGGAGGCAGAAGATTTTAAAGATAATGTAGTGTATGGTCATCTCTCTTTTTTAAATAATCTTAGGAGGCACTAATGTTTAATCTTACATCTGTTTATTCAGAGGGAGTTGCAAGTTGGTGATACTTTAATTTTAAAATTTCTTTTTAATTTATTATTTGGAATACAACTATAAAGATACTTTTTTATTCATCTACTGGATGTTAAACCAATGTTATAGGAAAGGCAAGGTAAATATTTGCTTCTACTATACTCACAAATTTTTAATGTAATAAGTTGTTTCCCTTTCATCTTTCAGGGATAACCAATTTTTTTTTAAAAAAAGTATTATGATTTCATGAAGTTAAACATATATTTTTATTATTATCCTTATTAAAGCTTAAATTATTCCATAGATAGACATTGAGATTCTCTATAGTAGCTTCCTAATGATAGTAGTATGTGATAGCTTCCTTTCTATGTGAAATGAAAAAATTGTCTAGGTTCATCTTGTACATTTCCTGCCCTAGACCTGGAAACAGCCATCTCTCCAAGAAGTCCTTTGTTTTTTGTTTTTTTGTTTTTAAGAAATATTATTTCAAGACAAAAGTCTATGTGGTAGAGATGGCACTTCCTACTGATTTAGTCATTGTCCTAGGCCATTTCAGTGGACAGAGCTAAACTATGAACGTATATATTCATGAGTTCATATTAAAATTCTAATTTTAACTCAAGCCACAGAGCTTTTATTAACCTCATCTCTATTACTTTGTTTTTACATATTGAGAATATTGGTTCTCAAAACATAGACATTGATAGAAATAGAATATCTCCATTAATTCCAAGTTTTATCCCATTTTTTACATACTTGGAATAACAATACTAATGCTATCAACAATGGGATTATAAAACATGTTAAAATATTTTCATGTACTTTTCTATTTCTCTCATTTTAAACTACTTGTGCTATATCTACATTGCTATAACATTTATTTATTACATATCATACAACCTTCCTTTCAAAATTTATTTAATCTCAAATGGTTCTACAAGTAATAATTAATTAATGCTCACCAACCATGCTTATTTAATGTCCCACCAGTCATTTTGATGTTCTGAATCTCATTGTCTGGTAGACATCTCATGAAGCTTCCAGGCAAACACAATTCCCTGATTTCTTGCATGTTGAAAAGTTTGTTACATTTATACTTAAGATTAAGTTTTGTTGGACATAAAAATCTCTGCTTTTACCTTCTTTCTTTCAATATTTAAATATTCTACTTCCTGCTTGCATAAAAACTTCTAAAAGCATCTGATGATAATCTAATTTTCTTTTCCTTCTAAGAGTGTTCCTTTTTGTTTTAGATACTCAAAGGATTTTTAAAAAATATCCAATAATTTTATCAGAATATACTTTAGTATTGACCATTCAGGTTAATATTCTTAGTTTTGCAGGCTTCTTTCAAAATACAGTATTAAATTTCATTTGAGAAAAATTTTCTTGAATTATATATTTAATATTGTCTTGTTTTTGGCTTTTATTTTCTTCTCCATGCACTCCACAAATATTCATACATTCAGAATTTTTAGCCAATATTAATAATTCCTAAATTTTCCCAAAATTTTAAAATACTTTAAAAATATATTTTGCATTTTAAAGCTCATTTCCATTTGATTTTTTATTTTGCCTGGCATATTTTTCTGCTGTGTTCATTTGCTTTGTGTTTCTTGCAAATAAGCCTTTCTTTCTTAAATAAATTTTTCTTTTTAGTTCTTTACTGAGTTTTAACAATTTTTATGTTTTTTCCTGTCTTGTATAATTTTCTTATGCTCTTTGTTTTAAAATAAGAAGTTATATTAAGTCAGTAAATGTGAAATGCCTGATTTTGAATCAAAAGTTTAGTTTATTATATCTCAAACAAGAAACAGTACAACTAATCAAAGTGTGCACCTAAACTGTCCACACAGTTTTGCCATTTTAACGGTATGTTTATGTCAGCAGCGAAGAAGCCTGGAGAGTGAATGGTATCAAATGGTATCAGATCCTGAAAGGCGTTTTCCATAGCTTGTTGAGAATTGAATATTCTTCCTTGCAAGAAGTGGTCCAAAGCCTGGAAGAAGTGGTAGTCAATTGGTGCAAAGTCTTGTGAATATGGTGAACAGCAGAGTTTCCAACTACAGCTTCCGTAGATTGAGCAGCATTGTTTGTGGGGCATGTGGTCGAGCGTTGTAAGAGGATTGGCCTGTCTCTGTTGACCAATCTTGGCTGCTTAATCACAAGCATCCTCATCATTTTGTCCACTTGGTTGCAGTAGACATCTGCTGTAATCGACTGACCAGATTTCATAAAGCTGTAGTGGATAATACCAGTGCTGGATCATCAGACAGACACTATTAGCTTTTGTTGATGAATATTCAGTTTTGGACTGTGTTTCTCATTACTTTATTTTTATCCAACCATTATGTGGAATGCTTTCAATTGTCAAAAAGAATCCATTTTTCATCACACATAAAAATGCAGTATAGAAATGGTTTGCCTTTATGCAGTGACAGCAAAGAAAGACAAGCTTTCAGTTGATTTCTCTTCAGATGCTTGTTGAAATCATGCAGAACCCATTGAAAAGAGCATGAATTTTTGACTTATCCAGGGTTGCACAAAAACTGCTCTAAAAAAACTTAGATAATCACAAGCCAAAACATGTGTTTGCTAGACTGAGGATGTACCTTCGCAATAAAAACAGAACAAGAAGCATCAAAGTGAATTATCAGAGATATCAACTGCGAAACTTAGTACTTAAGGAAATCGGACATTTCATACTTCATAATCTTAATATTGGCAACTGACTTTTAACAGACAAATTGGAAGAAGCAAAAAACAAAAAAATAATTTATTTAATGTGTTGAAAAAAAACTCTAACAGATTAGAATTCTGTGCCCAGTGAAAATATCCTATACAAGTGAAAGTGAAAGGATTTGGGGAAGATTACAGCAGCAGCATTGTTTTTCAATCTCTCTAATTCTCCACATTAAAAAAAAGAGCATCAAGATAGCAAAATCAAAGACCATGGAAAATATTTATAACTAAATTCCAAGAGAATTTCAAGCTATAACAATTACATTCAAAGTGGTCAAAATTGGTAAAACAATAAAACTTTTTACCTTGAGATATTTGAATCCTTCATGTTAACATGTATTTTGCTATAGTATAGAAGTGTTGCTTTAATTATAAATAAAATTGTATCTCTCACACCTAAATCGCCTTTGAATTGTTTTATTATTAAAATAGAAATATTGAAACGAAATTAAGTATTTAAATTAAGAAAATGGAAAAAGAATAGTGGAAAAAAAGCAAAGACAACTAGAAGGAAAAGAGAATGAAATTTTAAAAAATGAGAAAAGATAAACACATTAAAAAACGTGAAGATCACCACTTTTGAAATATAAAGAAACATAAATCAATTATAGATGTAAAGGTGACATTTAAATATATGTTATATTATATAACATTATATGCCAATACTCATGAGAATAAAGATTTTCTCCAGCAAAATACCAACAATAAAATTGACCCAAAGAATGAATAAAAATTTTAATAATCTAGTAACCACAAAAGAAATTAGAAAGTTATTAAAAGGTATATTATTTTAAAAGCACCAGACCCATATGACTTTTTCTTTTTCTTTTTCTTTTTTGAGACAAGAATCTCACTGTGTTGCCTGGGCTAGAGTGCCGTGGCATCAGCCTAGCTCACAGCAACCTCACACTCCTGGGCTCAAGCAGTCCTTCTGCCTCAGCCTCTCAAGTAGCTGGGACTACAGGCATGCGCCACCATGCCCAGCTATTTTTTATATATATATACACGTTTTTTTTAGTTGGCCAATTAATTTCTTTGTATTTTTAGTAGAGATGGGGTCTCGCTCTTGCTCAGGCTGGTTTCGAACTCCTGACCTTGAGCGATCCACCCGACTCGGCCTCCCAGAGTGCTAGGATTACAGGCATGAGCCACTGCACCGGGCCCCATATGACTTTTTAATGAGACATAACAAGGCTTTAAACTACGTTATTGCAATATTTCAAAACTATTGTAGACTGTAGAAAAGATAGAAAATGACCAGTTATTTTGTGTTGATTAATCTAAAATTCTTATTTAATATAATAAAGAAAGTATAGATTAATTTATTAGGTAGGAGAAATTTAAATATTAACAAATTAAGTCCAATGGTGTAATCTGAGTGCTACTTCTGGTACTCAGTGTTTGGCACACATTGAATACTCAATATATATTTGTTAATTGAAAGAATACACCTTTTTTATTGGAATAAGAGTACTAGCCATATATTATTAAATGTATATATATTATCTGCAAAGCAATTTTTACAGTATCATACTACAATCACGTATTTGTGATTATGTCAATTCATATGTAAACATAGAGAAAGTTACTGAAGAATGCACACCAAATTATTAAAATTAGACACAGCTGACAGATATGTTTCAAAGAGTATGTATTATTTATATTCTTAAAGATGTATAACATAATTTTTTAAACAAATTATTATCTGAAAAAAATCATGTGACTGGATAATTTATTCCAGATAGAGAATGCATAGTTGCAAGAGCAGTAAGCTAAAGGAAAAAACCCTGGAAGGACCAACATTGGAGCAACTAGTAGACTATTATACACAAAATGTGCTGATTTTTCTGGTTCTTATCTCAATATACAATACACACTATCAATCTTTAAATTTTGAGCCCTTTTACTTTTTAATATACCCCACTCAATAAATAACCAAATTCTGTACTGTTTTCTTCTTAAATATATCTCAGAGTCATTCCTCTCATTCATTGCCTCTACCCTGCCTTAACATACAGTTAATATTTTCCTGTACTATTTTACAGCCTCTTCAGTAGTTTCCGATTTTCTTTCCTTCTCATGTATTTTCTGCATCATAGTCATAAGCTTCCCTGTATTAAGTCCAAAACAGATTTCTTGATATTTTGCCCCTAGACATGTTACAACTCCTTGTCTTCTTCAATTAAATAAATGAGTGGTCATAACAGCCAGAAAACTCCGCTTTCCTGAGTCTATTATATTTCAATATATTTGTTTTGAATTTATCCCAATTCTTGCAATCTCTGTTGCCACCACCTCAGTTCAGTTTGAGAGTGCATTGAGATGCTCTTTCTTAAAGATGTATAACATAATTTTTAAAACAAATTATTATCTGAAAAAAATCATGTGACTGGATAATTTATTCCAGATAGAGAATGCATAGTTGCAAGAGCAGTAAGCTAAAGGAAAAAACCCTGGAAGGACCAACATTGGAGCAACTACAACATTGCAGCATTGGAGCATCATTGGAGCATCCACTTTTATAACTCTTTTCCTCTTCCCTAACTTCTCCATTATGCCAGGTAGCTCCAATAAGAAAATTTCATCAGTGTACCAGTTTATACAATTTCAAATGTGTGGTCTCCAGCTCCAGGTACACATTCAGTGCTATTCAGATACTTGAGTAATGTCATGTTCAAAGTTTTTTCTAATTTTACTTAAAAATCATCTATAAAATCTTTGCTGACCGTTGCAATAATCATCTGCTCAAGGATCAATAAATACTTTACTTTCTTCTTCAAGGGGAACTTAGAAAACATTAGGAATTCTATTAAGTTCTTGTTCACCCCAGCACCCAACTATTCATATCAATATATCTATATTTTAAATTATTCTTAACCGCTTAACCCCTTATCTTCTTCAAAGACAAAGTATCAGAGACTAAGCTCTCTGTTTATTGGCCATGTACTCTTCTGACCCTTCAGCGACTTTGAAACTTCAATACTGATACTATGGTATCAGTAAACGTGCCCTCTTCAGGAGCTGCTTCCCCTCAGAAGGTGAATAGACTCAAGTCTCCTCCATATTAAAAACATAGATACACAATGTATCTGTTACTCTCCTTTACACACTCAAACACACATATTCTCTTCTAACACACACACTCACTGACTGCATTCTCATAAAAATGTTCACAGTGTGTCTTTCTCTAAGTCCCTCCTTGTTTTTAATAACCAAGCCTTTGGAAATTTGTTTCCTAATAGAATTGTTTATACTCCATCAAAGAAATCTGGTCATCTTTCTACTTTCCGTGTTCTATTGAAACTCTTTTCACCAAGGCCATTAAGAACCTTCTAATTAAAAAATAGAACATACTGTTTTAAATTCTTGTATTTTTCACAATTAAAACGTGTTGAATCTTTCACTTCCTATTTCAGTCATAGAAACACCCCACTGGTTCTTCTAAATTTAAAAACAATGTTTAATTGTTTAGATTTTAAAAATGGGCTTGTGAGTCTTTTCTTCAATAGAAATGCAACACATATTTATTGTTACAGAGGAAAGCTGATACACCTAAAATCATGGGCATTATATGAGTTGGAATATTTATATTTTATATACTTATATTTATATTGGAATATTTACTTAGCATAGCCCATGATAGTGGTTGACTGAATCTTCAGTATATGTTTATTGAATGAAAAAGTAGTAAAATCTCAATATTAGTTGCAGTGATGAAGATTATAGACATGTGATGTTCAATTTAAGATGAAAGGTAAGAATATAGACCAATGTCCAGAAGATTTTTTCCTAAGTTTTCTTCTAGAATTTTTATAATGTCAGGTCTTATATTTAAGTCTATAACACATTAACTGCCATGAGAGTTATAGTTAACTCACTCTAGTTTTGACCCCAGGGCTATGTGAAGCATATATAAAATCTTGTTGATGTTTTTATTGTTACAGTTAACATTGACAATTCTAAAAACGTGGATTAAATGACTAGAAGTCAATAAATTTTATTTTTTATTTATGTTTACCTTTAAATAACACTTGAAGTTTTTATTCTATTTTCGTAGTAAAACACTGTGGCCCCAAGGAAAAGTTTCTGTTGTTTTTGTGTGGCAGTCGATGTGTTAATCCATCTTGAGTTAATTTTTGGGTATGGTGAGAAGGATCCAGTTTCATTCTTCTGCATATGGCTCTCCAGTATTCCTAGCACCATTTATTGAATAGGGTAACCTTTCCCCAGTATATGTTTTTGTCTTCTTTGTTGAAGATTAATTGGTTGTAGGTTTACGGGTTCCCTATTCTGTTTCATTGAGAATTTATGATTAAGACCCCAAAAGCAAATATTAATACAACAAAACAAAAAATAAATAAATGGGATTTAATTAAAGTAGAATGTATCTTCACAGGAAAAAAAAATAACAAAGTAAATTGACAACCTGCTGAATGGAAGAAAATATTTGCAAACTATACATCTGACAAAGGACTAATATCCAGAGTATGCAAGGAACTCAAATCAGCAAGAAAAAACAAACAAAAAAAGAAATAACCCCACATATGCAAAAGACATGAATAGAATTTTTTCAAAAGAAGACAGGCAAATGGCCAACAAACATATGAAAAAATGCTCAGCATCACTAACCATCAGGGAAATGCAAATTAAAACCACAATGAGATACTATTTTACCCATGTCAGAATGGCCACTTTTAAAAAGTCAAAAACCAGGAGATACTGGCATAGATGCATGGAGAAAAGAATGCTTATACACTTTTAGTGGGAATGTAGATTAGTACAACCTTATGGAAAATAATATGGAGTTCCTCAAAGAACTGAAAGTAGACCTACTGTTACATCCAGCAGTCCCACTACTGGGTTTCTGCCAACGGAAAAGATGTCATTATATCAAAAACACACATACACTTGTATGTGTACCACAACACAATTCACAATTGCAAAGATACAGAATCAATTTAAATGTCCATCAACTGATGAGTGGATAAAGAGAATGCAAGATACACACACACACACACACACACACACACTCACACACAACATGGAATACTACTCAGCCATGAAGAAGAATAAAACAATGTCTTTTGCGGAAACTTGGATGGAACTGGAAGTCATTATCCTAAGTGAAGCACCTCAGGAATGAAAAAACAAATACCATATGTATATAATTATACGTGGGAGCTAAACGGTGGGTATATGTGGTCATACTAAGTGGTATAATGCTGCAGTCCTCAACTCCCGGGCCGTGGCCTGGTACAGGTTTGTGGCTTGTTAGGAACTGAGCTACACAACCCTGCCAGAGCTCCACCTCTGCCCCCCACCACCTCCATGGAAAAATTGGCTTATATGAAGCTGGTCCCTGGTGCCAAAAAGGTTGGGAACTGCTGGTATAATGGACTTTGGAGACTCAGAAGGGGAAAGGGTGGGAGTGCAGTGAGAGATCAAAAACTACCTATCAGGTACAATGTACACTGTTCTTGTGAAGGTGCCCTTAAAGCCCTGACTTCACCAATATACAATTCATCCATGTAACAAAAAACCCACTTGTACCCCTTAAATTTATTGAAATAAAAAAAGATAAGAATATAAATACTAGATTGAGTAGGGGAATATATATATAATTATAATAATATATATTAGTAAATTTAGCAGAAGGAGGATAAGAAATTTATCTAGGTCACATAGGTAGGAATTAGTAGAGCAGATAGGTTGTATAGATAGTGTCACAAAAATGAATGCTTTAAAATGATGGCATTTACTGACAAAATACAGACAAAGAGAATAAACTCTTGGAATAGAAAATTAAAAACCCAAAATTGCATCTCTTTCTTGGATGCCAAAGTAGTAATCTGCTTTGTAAGAATAGTGATCATAGAGGGTTCTCAAGCCTAATTATGTTTCTTAAATTAATGCTCTATGTATTTTATGCTCTTAAATTAGTGCTACATTTCATTCAGTAAACAAAACTGATATCAAGCAAGTCTTTGTAACAACAATGTCCGTTGTAGAAAGTTCAGAAAATTGCTGAAAATCTTACTTTTTAAATTTATTTTTCTTATATCCAGGGACAGGGTTGAAGTTTCAAAAATCTTAAAGAATAAAATTAAAAATTTGTAACTTCATAGACAATCATTGTTAGATTGCAATGTCTTTTCATCTTATGTATATTTTTGAATTTTTAAAGACATCAATATTTACTAATTTTTCAGTGTTATAATTAAATGTATATATTTTGAATGGTCCAAATTAATAATGAAAAGTTGTCTTATCTTTACCATGAGTATAATAAACCAGTTGGATTTTGGTATCTTGAAGTAAGGAGAGGACAGGTAAAGTTTTTGAAGTTATTGGTATGTTGTTGGCATTTGAAACCATGACAATAGATGAGGATTTCCCAGAGATAATATGTAGAGAGATAAAAGAAGAAGGCCAAAGAGAGAATCCTATGGGGACACTAACATGTAAAAGTCTAGGGAAAGGGAAGAAATCTTCCATGACCATCAAGACAAAGGATTAGAAATATAAGAAAAATGTAAACATGGTTTCCGAATAAGGGAAAAGTAAGCAGAGATGCTCCTTGACTTACAATGGGGTTATGTCTCAATAAACTCAACATAAGTTGAAAATATCCTAAGTCAAAAATGAATTTAACACATTGAACTTGGCAAACATAATAGCTTAATCTAGCCTATTTTAAACATGCTCAGAACACTTACATTACCCCTTACAGATGGGCAAAATCATCCAACACAAAGTCTATTTTATAATAAAGTGTCGAACATCTCATGTAATTTATTGAATCCTATACCGGAAGTGAAAAATAGAACGATTGTATGGGTACTCAAGGTTTGGTTACTACTGAATGTATATTGCTTTTGCACCATTGTTTTAATAAATTCAAGAAATTTTAAGCAAACAGTCAGAAGTTGGGGGCAAAATATAAATAATGACAAAGGCTCAAAAATATCAAATGCTGCTGAGAAACCCATTATACAGAGGCCATATAGTATTGATTGAACTTAGTGGCTAGGCACTCATTGTTATTCTTATCAAGGAAATTTTCAGTACAGTGGGATAGACTCAGGGATCAGAGTGGAGGCAGAAACTATAACTGAATAAGAGATAAGAAAGTGGAGAAAGCAAATGGACTGATGTGAAACAGCAGGCTTAGATACAGCAGGAAGATATTTGTGATGGGTGACACTTCCATTGGTATGTCAATCAATATTTTTAACCAGTCTATTATGAACTCCAGGCACTTCTGCATACATAATCATTATACTAATTAAACTAATAAAAAAACAAAGATGGAATAGAAACAGTTGTTACATAAATAATTTCTATTTTTCCATGTATACACTACATATTTAAATTTCAACCAATACATTCGAATTCTGTGAATATTTTCTGATTAGGAAATTTTAGTCAATTATTATTAGACTGTCTAATCATACATGATATTTCATTTAGAAACATAACTAGCCAAACACATATTTATTTCTTTATCTTTATAGAATCTACTTTGAATGGAGGAAAACTTTTTTTATCTGGTTAGAATTGCTCCACAATTCTGTGCTTTAGCTTTTGGCAATAACAAAGAAAAGCTTTGTGAAAGCCTATGATTATAGGCGTTTTATAAGGACAAATCATGGCTGATAATTTGGGGTTATTAGGCCCTTTTCATCTTGATAATTATCAAGTATTTAATGCTTTGTGAACATTTCCAAATTAATCATTAATTAGTTCATTTTGCAATTCAGGTCAATACTAGTATATTTTGCTTAAAAACATGCAAAGGTGAGATGAAAAGCCTTTTTTAGAAGTATTAAGTAGTGATAATGTTTTGGGGATATTCAATACTGAATAATAAATCAGTACTGGATGCTGTAAAAGTTCAATAAACTTCCCCCAATATAGTTTGGGATAATTCTGAAAAGTTTGTGGAATATTTTTAAATCAGCTTAGAGTATTCTGAGTCAAAGATTTCTAAAACTGTGAATCTTATTTTGGAAACATTTTTTGTGAGGGCAGTAATAGCCATTGGTGGGCAATAAAATAGATTTTATATATTTGGGAAGGAGGAATTTATTTGGTTATTACAAAGATGATGCCAGGGCAATAAGTATAGTGTGCAAAGTGCAGAAGGATTGAAAACACTTTAGAATTACTAGAGTATTGTTGATGGAGAGTTAGAATCCATACAGGTATGATAGGATGACTCTTAATGTGGAAGGATGTTAACTTGGATCACTGTTAAAAAAAATTTTAACTTGATGTGTAACATGTGGTTCTTTCATATGTATCTTTCTTATACCTGTACTCAGTATTAACTCCCAAGGCTGAAGGTGCCAATATCAATAAACCCCCCTCCCAGGCACATGCAATGTCAGCACTCATGTTAATTGCTTTGGTTTTCAGTACTTTCTTTAATTTTGAAGCAAAATTTTTTTTTCCTGTAAACTTGATTCTGTCCTTAAATAATCAGAAAAACACGTACATTCATCCAGAATTTCTAGCTGTCTCTAGGGAAAAGTTTTCAGGTTTTATTAATCTGCTGTATTATTATAACCAGAAGCCAGTGAATATTTTTTAAATTGAGAAATATAATTTTTATAATCAATTGAGTACCTGTGTACAATTCAATTTTTAATGTTTGGTTATTTCAATTCCTTATTTTTAAAATTTAGAATGTTTCCAGTTTGTAAGTGTTATGAAAAAGGCTATGATAAACATCATTAGATATTGCAAACTACTAAGAACATTTCCTGTATAGAATCTGAGACTTCCTAGAAATCAACCTGAGAAGATATTTTTCTTCTCATGAAAATAGATGCAAGTAGGAGAGTGTTACCACTATTTTTCGAGGAAGTATGCCAGGATCTGCGTGCCATTTTCAAATAATAGTTTTCATAATAGCAATGAGAGAGGAGGACTTATAATGTGACTCTGTTACTTATGCATCATCTTTGCTTGAATTATTGATGCATGTGTGCTCATCTATTTTATTTATAGAAAAAAATTGGGGAATTTTTATTTATCATGTCTTAAATAAGTTTTTTTTTATTCTTTTTTAAGTTTAGGTCAGAAGTCATCAGAATTTTTATTTATTTCTCTGAGTAAAAAACATATATATATATATAAAGAAAAATATAAATTCTCACTTTCATAGTTCTGAGAACTGATACATGGTTATTCTTATAGAGCCATAGCATCGGGCCTGGCATCCTTACTGATTGCCACCATTAGGATACTAAATTAGCTTAATCTTCAGCCGGTGTGCACAGCTGTATCTGTGGGCCAATCCCAACCTTCTGCCTGTTTTTGTAGACCTCTTGAATTAAGGATAATCTTTAAAAGATTTGAAAGAAAATACAAAGAACAGTAATATTTCATAAAATAGAAAAATTATATAAAATTTAATTACATTCAATTTAAATGTCCATAAATAAAGTGTTATTGGAACACAGCCACACTCATTCATTTATGTATTGTCGATGGCTACTTTTTCACTATAGTGCTAGAGTTGAGTAGTTGCCACAGTGAACTTCTGGTCTGCAAGGCTGAAAATATTTACTATCAGGCCATTTCCTAAAATGAGTGCTGACCACTGTTCTGTAGTAACTTTGGGTCCCGTTAAGGTTCATGACCTTGAAGACTCTCAGTATATGGTAGTAGCAGAAACAGAGAGGTCAGTGTCTTGCATGATAACTATCAGGAAAGAAAGGGTAAGTGCACTCTCCGTACAGTCATGTGAGTTTCAGTCCATTGTGATCACAAGCTTTGAAACATGGTATAGTACTGAAGAGAAGCAGAAGAAATGACATGTCCTAAAAAAATGAATCTTTGAACTCATAATATTCTTAATTTTATGCATGTATATAAGGTATTAAAATACATTGTTCCATTCTTACTTGTCAAGATAGTGCCAATTATTATACCAAATTGTAGAGTTTAAAAGGAACTATTTTCCAATACTCATGCCCAAATATAAACATAGGTATGTGCTCATGTCTGTGTGTGTATATATTCATGTGTGTGTATATATACATCTATATTTATTCCAATTTTAAAGTTGAAAAACTTTATCATATCGCCTAATTCTACTTATGTGTATGTTCGTCTATATTGCTTCTATAAGTGTTGCTTCAATTTTGATTACTCAGTTTAATCAATATTTTAACTATAAGAAAATATATTAAACATAGAAGTGTTTTAAATCTATGATATCAAAGTCTGCAATTATTTACTTTTAAGCTTAAATCATATAATAGGACACCATTGTCTGGCCAGTGGTAGTTAACAGAAATTTAGTCATACTAATTCATGTTGAATACTAAATGTAATGGGTTTTTGCCTTGCATTCTAACTTACTTTAATGACAGCATATTTCTCAATGTCATTGACTTCTATGCTCTAATCTTGAGTGCACTAAATTTTTACTAAATGTCTATCTACTTGATTATCAGCATTGTATGTAAAAAATTATATATTAAAAATACATATTTTTATTCCTCTGGTCTTTGAATCATTTATTCTCTTCTCCTTTCTGAGGGTTGCCCCTTATTTCATTAATTGTTCTTCAATAACCAGTTGAGGAGAGGCATGCTATAATAACTTGTGTCTCTCAGCACAAGTAAGACATTTAACATTTTAGTCTAGTGATTTAGAGATTGAGCTGGGTCTGCAGGTGAGGCAGAGATAAGCTGATTTTGTTAATTTTGTCTGTATAGTCTTCAAATTATGGTCCATTTGTATCAGAATCACCAGAAATTAAAATCTTTGAGAGTAGGGTCCAGGAGTCTTCATTTTCAACACGAAATACAAACAATTATTTTGCACAGTAGTATTTGAGCACCAATGCAATTAATGTTTTCATCATTATATATACAAAATCATGGTGTTACTAGTTATATTTCTGTAGTGCATTTGATACCATTTGGGAATGATTTCATATACCATTTGCTTATGTAATGCTACAGAAACATAATCGTAGTTCCTCTTTCTTTTTTGAACAATGTTGTAAATCAGTAATTCCAAACATAATTCTTCAGATCCTGGAAGTTCTGTGGAGCTGCCCAATGGGCAGCCACTGGGAGGAGAGGGCAGGGGACTGAAGGAAGGCTCACAGCTAGTATTCCATATCCTATAGCCCTTACTCAGGGAAAGCAATTCTATTCTGATCTATTTTATACACTTAGAGACTTCTTGTGTGTTTTGTATTCCATATAAGAATTCTTTTGGAAACAGAGTTTTGCTGTTAAAGAGAAAAAGGTTGAAAACCAGTGGAAAGCCACCACATTTTACTTTTAAATCTGTAAATGCTATTCTTTTAGAAGACAGAAAATGTGTTCATTGCTTTGAATTGGCACTAGCAAACTTTATCTGAGCAGAGTGTACCATTGCATTTAATATTTCTAGACATGTTTGGTTCAGTCACTAGTCTGCACATCTCTGAATCAGAATAAGTGCATTAAAATTACTGTGGCAATCACAACTGCCCAGACATGGTTATGACTATTAGCAGTGTGTCAGGATCTTCAGAGATGCTTTTTCATATATCATTAAAGATTGCACATGCAGATTCTCCCTCTGTAGATTTTCTTTTTTAATTTTTTCAGAATTATAGTAATGCTTTTCCTTGTAGCAAAATAATGCTCTTTTTAAAAAATTTTAGAAAAGTGCTGATAATAAGCTAATCTTACCACAAAGAGATAAAAGTTAAACCCTTCATAATAATCCCTCCATACTTTTTGATATTTGTTCAAATGTCCAATTTTTTCATTGTATGCATGTACTTCATAAAATATATTTTATTTATTTCCTATTCTATGTCATTAAAAATAATATATCTTCTACATGTATATTTTATAAAAGGTAGTTTTCTTTATGTTTTAAATAAACATACCATTGTCACTAAACAAAAATGTCATATCTCCTTTAAGACATGCTTTTTCATTTAGCATAAATATCTTTTTATGTCAATCAAGTTTTATTCAGCACATTATTTTTACAGGCTGCATTATCTTCCATTGTATTGATGTGCCTTCATGTATTTTGGTGTTTATATCATATTTGAAATTCAGATTGCTTCCATTGCTTCACTATTATAAATATTGATTTGATACACATACATTTTATTTGTGTTTATAAATATTACATTAAAAGACATTTCTTAGAATGGAATCATATGGTTAAGAAGTATGCATATAATTTATAATTTTTGGTATACCTTGTTGATTGCATCTCAGAGTTTGTACCAATTTGCACTTTCACCAGCAATGAATAATATTGAAGGTAGGCTTGGATTCTCAATTGAAAAGGTGTAATAATACCACAAGTATGGCTTAAAATGTTCTTGTGTATGTTGACTGATGAGAATTTAGTAAAAAAGAAAAAAATCCTTGGGGTGAAAAGCTGATCGTCCTTAAACAGCACTACGTTAGAAAAAGAATCTTTTTTAAGGGTAAATGATATGTGATATTTTATAGATAGGTTATTTGGATAAGAACTACCCTGATAGATGTAGAGTGAGTTTTTATAATGAAATGTTGATATATTTTATAGTATTTAATTGACATCACTTTTATTTCTTTTGCTGTGCTTTGTTAACTGCAATGCAGAACAGTGTTATTTTTAATTGGATGTCAGTCTTGTTGCTAAATGAAAAATATAAATGGAAAAAGCATTGTGGTATAGGTATGGTAGAAAAAAAATGCCAGTCCAAAAAATAATTCCTTTCTACCATTTAGTTACCTTTCTCTTTTAATAATTCTACGTATGAAAACAGTTGTAGATTTGGGAGTTGTACCTTTTAAAATTCAAGTTGGTAAACTAAGTTGTTGTATTAAGAATTCTTGAGCTTTCTTTGGACAAGGTACTGAGGAAAATATCTGATGGGAACAAAGATATTTGTATAGGTCTTGACCTAAATATTAATATACTGAAAACATTCTACTTTGGTATCACTGTCTCTGAATTTTCATCAGTGAAAATTAGTGATTTCCTGTTAACTGTTGCTTAACTTCTTTAAGCAGGTAGCATTAAATCAGTAACACTGTTGTATTTGGTTCCGCATTTGCCTAGTTGTTTATTACCTGTAGGTGATAGTGAACCTATGAAGGACACTTTATATAACAAATATGATGTATTAACTATCCATCAGATAAAAAACAATTTTTATTAGCCACATATAAAAAACTCTATTATATTAGTTTTAATAGTTTTTAAATATAAAATATTTTAAACACATGGAAAATACTATTTTTTGCATCCAACCTTGCAAGTCTATTCTTTTGTTCTATCATCAGAGATATAAGCTAGAATAAAATTGCCCTATTGATTTAGAAAAGTGACTATGATGAGAATCAGAAAAAATGAGTTATGTTCTCATCACTTTAACACATTGTGATTGACAAATTTTGAAAAGCAAGAAGAGAGTCGTCAATTGTGAGAAAATATAGTTGACCACATTTTTTACCTCATCAAAAACAGGACATGAATATGTATATATACATAGACACGTGCACAAATTATTAGAAGCGTATAAAGATTCCTGTATTTGCTGAGATATTAAATAGATCCCATGAAATGGGTACTCTCTTTCAGCTGAGGCTCCCAAATCTAGAAGACTCCCAAGTACAGAGATCACTGGAATGGACCTACTTGTTTAGTATTGTCACTTGGATGGCCTTCCCTAATTATACAAAGGTAAGTTGAAAAACATCCATTTCTCAGAATAAGATTACAATAACCTAGGGGTTTTTGGTGTGTATGCATATATGTGTGTGTGTGTGTGTGTGTGTGTGTGTGTGTATTTTAGTTGCATACTGCAAGCCATCTCAGTCCTTGATATAGTCACCAGAGAGAAATGTATAAATCTATGAGGGAGGGGCCCAATCCTCTCCCCTCTTCTGTATGAGAGATCGATTGAGGCAGATCATAGTGGAAGAGAATGACAATGAGTCCTTTGAAATAAAGTAAGTCCTAAAGATCCTGAAAAGGGTCTAAGAGCACAGGAGTGTGTGTGTGTGTGTGTGTGTGTGCTGTGTGTGCTGTGTGAGTGTGTGTGTGTGTTGGGGGGAGGAATGTGATGATGGTGGTAGTCTTTACTCATGGTAAGTGACTAATCTTAAAAATGCCTCTGGATCTAGCCAATTTGGTATAGAGTATGTTCTTTGGGAAAAATGATTAAATTCATTGAGGAAGACCTGAAAGAGTGATAAACCAGAGCACAAGTGTGAGATATCTGGCTTACTTCTCAAGGTGAGTCTTCAGGAGGAACTTAATGTAGCAGTGGGAAGCGGTGTCTATATTTGACTGAGGAGTTTGTATGCACTCACAGGAGAACTGAGTCCCTCAGGTTGGATTTCTTGAGTTACTGAAAGCCTCAAGAATGAGAAAATGGCCTTACTGAAAACAAGACATGCAGATGCCCATGACTGTATCAGTGAAGTTGATTACACTGGTTGTAGATAAAAAATATGAATGGAGAATATTATAATTCGTAGATGATAGATTAATAACAACTTCTAAATAAAGGTTACCATATGAATAACATTACTTGGGAAATAATGAGAAATCTGACATTTAGGATCTGTCAGCAAATCTGACACATCTCTTTTCATCAGTGTTCTTGCCACATAAAGTCAGTCTCCACATGTCTTTCAGTGTTAAACACATTAATTTCTTGAAGCAGAAAGAGAGAATAGACATATTCATCATTGTTTATGGGTGTCATGTCACTGAGATATTCCATAAAGTCATTTAAAAGAAGCTACATTCTTTTGGTTTTGTTGCCATTCTTACAGTGGCACTCCACATCCTTTTCTTAATTATGGAAAGTAGAAGATATATTTGAGTCTTTAAGTAGTTATTAAAGTGGATCAACTCAACTGCAGGGCAAAAGAAGTGCCATATATTCTAAATTGTTCTTAAAATTGTAGTTTAATTAAAAACTCAGATACAGTTTTCTGTGTCTAAAGGCAAATGATGTAGATTTCAATTAAAACAAAAACAAAATATACAGAGTGACATCAGCAAAATGGCAAAACAGAAGTTTCCAGTGCTTGTCTCTTCAAAGAAAAATCAATTTGAATAACCACTCATGCATGAAAATACCTTCCCAAGAGGTAAGAAATCCAAGGGAGAGATTACAACCATAGGTGGAGCATAGAATGAGAAAAAAAACATTGAAGAGGGTAGAAAGGACAGTTTCATATTACCTATGCCCCTTCTTCCCCAAGCCCATGCAGCACATTGTGAAGACAGGTACTTGCTGTGTAAAGAAAGGAGAATAAAAAGAGCACCCAACGTTGCCATGGACCCCAGTACCGGACCTATTTTAGTAAACCGTGGTGCCAGCCTGGCCACTACAGACCCAGGCTCCACACCTCCTTCAGTGCCAGGCAGGCTCCCACAGTCCAGGATCCAAGCCAGTCCCCGTGCCATACTGGCCCTTTCAACCCCAGGTTCCAAGCCAGCCTCTGCAGACTCATGTTTTATCTAGGTCTTCACCAGCACCAGACAAGCCTCTATGGCACCAGGTAACAGGCCAGTCCCTGTAGACACAAGTTCTAGGATCACCTCAGCACCAGACCCATCTATTCAATGACCCAGGCTCACAGTCAATCCTCCCAAGGACTTCAGCAGCAAGGAGGCTTGTAAACTCTGCCAGTCAGACTGCCCAGAATCTCTGACTTTCTTTGCTGAAGCCAGTTATACACACTGGAAGAGGTTCCTGCTTTTCAAATGTACAGACATGAACACAAGGCCACAAGGATCACATATCATCAGAGAAACATGACAAGACCAAAAAAAAAAAAAAATAGTAACTGACCGTAAATAAATGAATATCTTTGAACTGCCTACAAAAATTCAAAATAGTAGTCTTAAAAAAGCATAGTGAGCTACAACAGGACATAGAAATCTAAATAAAATCAGGAAAATAATACATGGACAAAGTAAGAAGTTCAAAAAAGAGATAGAAACTATAAAAAAGCACCAAACAGAAATTATGAAGATGAAAAACACAATGACTGAACTGAAAAAAAAACAAAAATTATAGACAGCTTTAAAAGCAGACTTGATCAAGCAGAACAAGGAATTTGCTAGCTCAAAGACAAGTCATATGAAATTAGTAACAGGAAAAAAAGAATAATGAAAAAGAGTGAAGAGAGCCTGTGTGACTTACGGAACACCATCAAGCCAAACAATTTGTGCATTATGAGTACTCCAAAAGGAGAAGAGGAAAAGGAAGGCACAGAAAGCTTATTTAAAGAAATAATGACAGAAAACTTCTGAAATCTGGACAGGGAAATGAACATCCAGATCCATGAAGCCCAAAGAACATCAAACAGATTCAAAATAAAGAGATCTTCACCAAGACATATTAATATTATAATCAAATTCTCAAAAGTCAAAGAGAATTTTGAAAGCAGAAAGAGAAAGTGACTCATCAGCACATGAAAGGGAAGTAACATTAAGCCTGTCGGCAGATGACTTAGCAGAAACCTGGCAGGCCGGGAAACAGTGGGATAATAAAATCAAGATCACCTCAATAGATGCCATGAAGGCATTGGATAAATACAAATTCTCTCCTAAATTTAAAAAAAAAAGGTAAAATAGTAAAAAGTCACTTCTTTATTAAGATAAAATATATTTATTTCAAAATAATAGCTGGTATCTGAATTACTAGCAAAATATTTAGAGTGTTACCATTAAACTTGTGAATGCCATAAAGATGATTATGGTTTGCACAGTGATTAACATTACCCTGAAATCATTCTCTAATGCAACAAGGGGAGGAAGGATATTGTTTAAAAAAAAATTGATATTATTGAAATTTGATACGTTTAAAATTAGCAAATCACTGAAAATATAAGAACTTCTAAAAATATTGGCTGACATGAATAATTATTGAAAATAGCTTCTCATGGTGCTACCTAAAACAACTTAAAAAATATGAGGGATAAAAAAGATTGCACATACTATATTTTATTAAGAAATGTTCAGTGTCACTCAAAATTGCATTGACTGTTGTAAGTGAGGATTTGGTATATTTTCCCACTATTTATATTTCTCAACGGGAAGATTCAGTGATGCAAAGAAGTTAACTTTTATCTAGTTTTTATTTTTAATTCAATTACAGTAAAAATAAAACCACATTTTAATTAGCGAAGTGATTTAAAATGCTCTTCTATAATAAAATATATGTGAGAATAACTGAGCTATAAACACGCTCTTCCAAATATCAAAATTAATATAAAACTAAAAAAATGAAACATTGTGGACCTGGCACAGAAACAGATAATTGAAACAGAGGAAGAAGTCCAGAAAATGATTGTAAAACATATGAAAATGTTAGTTTATCTTACTTAAATTATCATTTCAAATCATTGCAGGATTGGGTGCATTGACTAATAAGTAGTGTTATGGCTTAGTACTTAGAAATATAAGTTAAATAAACAAATAAATACATAAACTTTAGAACAGGATCTCATATCACATGCCAATGTAATTTCCAGAAGGCTTACAACTGGTTATAACAAATTCTTTCTTAAGAACTCCAGAAATACATATAGATGATTATCTGGTCTTAGGGTGAACAAAGCCTTTTAAACATTACAATAAAAATTTTAAATAACAGACAACATTACAGGGACACTTAGACGCTATATAGAATTTTGAAAATCTATCATTTATCAAATCAGCATAAAAGATAGTGGGAAAATAAATATTGATGCAAATAATTTGATTATATATGTGAGATAAAAGCTTACCTATCCTAACACCAAACATGGAAAAATGATCAAAGAACACAAATGGATAACACTTTAGTAGAAAAATAAAATTTGCCATTATTTTGAAAAATAGTGTTCATCCTATTAAAAATCAAAGAAATTCATTCAATGCATCAATGCATTGAACCTTGTTTCAATGCATAGACCTTGTTTCACCTGATTATTCTGCTATTTTTCTTTCATATGGAGATCCAAATTTGGGAACTCACAATGATTTTCCTCTAAGTACTTAGAGCTTTCCCCCCCTAAAATTACATTACAAATAGAAAGTACTAAAAGGTCTAAAGCTTGTCTTTAAGGGTACCAATGCCTTCACCAATCTCTGAATGATGTCCTTTTTAATGATCATATGATTCAGGACAAAAGTTAGAGAATGTTCTCATGGAACAAAACCCCAAAAGCATGCTGCAGAAAAATGGCTTATATTTTATAATTTTACCAGGAAGTGATATTTTTAAATGAATGATTATCTTCCCAAAATTTTTGCCAAAATAAAAATCAGGCAGAATCCTATTTTTATTAACGTTTAAGGACCCTAACCTTTCTGTAGTCTAGTTAATATGGAACCGTTTTGCTACAATGTATGTGGAGAGTTCAGTGCCTTGCTTATTTTGGCTCTTTCTGGTTATACTCAAAATAATACATGTGCACTTCAGTTTTGCAAACAGTAATTTGAATTGCATTACATGAAAAAACAGGAGTGGCTAGTAGGGTAAATCTAGACCAGTCTGCAGGGTCAAATGTGGCAGCAGCATCTTCTCTGCTGCGACTCCCCAGACCAGTGCTCCTCTACTCTTTTTTTTTTTCCTTTTCCTTTTCCTTTTCTTTCCTTTTTTCCCTTCCTTTTCCTTTCCCCTTCCCTTCCCCTTCCTCTTTCCCTTCCCCTTCCCCTTCTTCTTACCTTCCCTTCCTTTTTTTTTTCTTTTCCTTTTTCTTTTCTTTTCCCCCTTCCTTCCCCTCCCTTTTCCTCTCCTCTTTTCTCCTCTCCTTTTCTTTCCTTTTTGAGGGTCTCATTCTGTTGTCTGGACTAGAGTGCAGTGGCATCATCATACCTCAGTACAACCTCCAACTCAAACTCTGGGTTCAAGGGATCCTCCTGCCTTAGCCTTCTGAATAGCTGGGACTACAGACAAGCACCACAATGCCCAGTTATTATTTTTTGTTTTTTAATTTTTGTAGAGATGGGTATGTTGCTCAGGCTGGTCTTGACCTCCTGGCCTCAACTGATGCTCCTGTCTCGGCTTCCTGAAGTGCTAGGATTATAGGCATGAGCTACCATGCCTGGTCTCTATACTTACATTAGAAATGTTTTTTACTTTGATGCCAATACCTTTTAGCTGTTGCCTCCTCACTATCCTCAGCATCATAGGAATTCTAGTTTCTTACTTTGACTAATTGAAAACTTTGGCACCAGAATCACCACCTCATCATCTTTGTGACTCAATATATGGACCATTTGTTGAATTTACTAGCCTCTCATTTTCTCTATGTCCACATTTCAATAAACTACGTTTTACTTTACTGAAGTGCCCTCTCCTGACAATAATCTTGAGTCATGATATCATTACTTCATCTCTGAAATCAGATTTTTAAAAATCTGAGTAAAACATCTTATCTTGCCTGCTTCTTTTAATTGTCCTACTGCATCTGTCTAGACACTTTTGCTTTCCCTATATTCATTCCTTTCTATCTCAGTTTTCTTCCATGTATGGCTTTGATTCTGTTCTCCTTTTCCTTTTAGTGTACCTAACCCTATACCAATCCAAGATCAATGTAGCCTTCTCTATACCAAGGATTGAGTTGTTGAGTGGGAATGAAGAAAATGATAAAATGTGCATATTTGTGTTCGTATCAATTGGATTTTTAATTGAAAATATGAGAAACCAACTCTGACTAATTTAATTTAATTTAGGAGTATGCATACTAAAAGGTATTGTGTATCTCACATAATCTCCAGGACGACCTGAATTATTGGCCATAAAAATTGCTCAAAATCATGCTGATGAACATCCTATGAAGACTCAAATGTTACTTCTGCTGGTCAGACACTGCTGCCGCACAACTGTTCAGTCAACCATGTGTGTTGTTACAGTTGTCTTTGAAAACTGGGTATAGTAATGGATCTCCAGCAGAATGTTGGGCTAGAAATTCTGAATCATCCAGAAGATGTGGATTAACATGAAAGTACTTTTAAAAGCTGCTGAGCATTTAAGAAGGTAAGGATTACCCCCAAGTCTGTACCGCTACCCAAGAAAAATAAAACAAAAATAAAGATTTATCTGAAATGATAGCAATAGCCAAGGGGAGAAAATAATATTACCTTAAAGTTAAATTCAAATTCCAGTAATTTAGAATTTGTGGGATGAAAGTCTGTCCCTGTAATAGTACCCCTGGACCCACAGTGGAAAGCTAAACCTCAGGGCTATGCATAACATAATATATAATATAAAATAATAAAATAAACATTATATAACATATAGATCATAAGGAATAATAAATGATATCCACCTACCGACCAACCAGTTTCAGAAATGGAATATTGCCAAAATTTGTGAAGTCCCTTGTGTTACCATCCACAATCCTACCTTGCTTTCTCCTCTCTTTCTTCTGAGCTTCAAGCCTGTTGATTTCAGTTTCAAAATATATCTCGAGTCTATCCACTTATTTTTATTCCCACTACTACTACTCACTCCAGGTTTCAATCATTTTCTGTTATATATCAGTAATCTAAAACCTGTCCTTTTCACATTTGCCATGGTTCCATCCTAACCCATTCTCAATATTGCTGAGTGACCTTTGCCAAAAATTGAAATAATATGTCTATTCTGTTCTCTTGTTAAAAACCCTCAATGCGTCCATATTGTCTTTTTAATAAAGTCAAAACTCCTTAATAAAGCCCTTCCTTTATTTCCTGGTTCCATCTACATGTCTAGTGTCATTTTTGTATGGTTCTTAGCATAAATATAATTTCCCTTGGGAGCCTGTTGAGTGTATTTATTATTAGCTTTTCAGCATACATTTACCATTCCTTGATAAGACAAATATGATTCTCCCACTCAGTTCATGTGACTCAGCCCTACCTTACCCAGAATATCCCACTCCCCTAGCCCTCTTGATTGTTTATGTGTTTATGATGGACACATGACCCAAGCCAATCCAATCAGAGGATATCTCAGTGCTTTGCTGGAGCTGTCTAAAAAGACTCCTGGTGAAGACACTGGGGCTGTCACGTGCAACTGAGTCCAGAATCAGTCATCATTGAATCCTGCCTCTTCTGCGTGTGTTTCATGTACATGGGCTAATAATGTATTTCTTTTTGTTCTGATTTGTTGGAGTTGGGTTTTCTGTTACTTGAAATGAAAAGATGGATCACAGAGTCTAATTTGCTCGAGTGGATCAACACTGCTCTCTGTTCCAGAGACCTTCCAGTGTGCTTATGTCAAAGCAATTGTCACATTCTCTGACCTAATCTCTGACTCTTCTGCTTGCTCACTCTGTTCCAGCCACACTAGCTAGCCTTCTTGCTGTTTCTCCAGAAAGGGAGACCTCAGCACTCCTGTCCCTTTGTAATTCTTTTCAGTCTGCCTGAGAAACTCCCAAATATCTACATGGCTCATTGTCTCCCAACAACAGACTGTTATTCTTAATGTAACATTTTCAGAGAACTCTTTTGTGGCCCTCCTATCAAAAATGATAAATATTTGTGAACTCTTATAAACTTTACATTTTCTCTTTTCCACTTACAGCTATTTAATATACTATACTTACTATTAATCGAATTATTGCTTGTCTTCTCCCCAATACACACTTAAATGAAGATGATGCTTTTGCCCATTTGGTTCACTAATAGGTGTATTGCTTAGAACAATGTCTGACACATGATGATGAGAAAGAGGAGGAGGAGGAGAATTTTTACAGATGTGGAATAAATAACTTCACAAATTGTAAAGATTTTTTTTTTTTTGGTGTTGTTAGTTTAGTAAAAGGAGTTAAACAGGAACGGCCAATGACTTTGGAACAATTGTGAGATATTGTTAAAACATTTCCCTTGGATTACATTATAGAATATATACATGTATTTTCTAATTTTTTCAAATATTTTGCTCATACCTGAACCTACAAAATATTTCCTTTTGCACGTTGAAATGTTTAGTAATTTTTCTTACTGTGATACTGAACTCCAAAATCTTCTGCCCTTCTCTGACACATTGTTGTGACTAATGCATTATGCAAACTGCTGACCAACATAGTTCCAGCCTTAAAACTGTATTGGTCAGTGCCAGGCACTGATGTATCTTCATTTTCCAATATTCTTACCAATAGTTCCTGTCATCAATTTAGTCATGTTTAATGGAAAGATCTTGTCATAAGATTACCTAGGCCATTCTTTAAATTTCTTACAAAGTCTAGTTAGGCTTATGTCAGTATGTATTAGGTGTTTTCTACCACAATATACAAAGAATTAATCATTTGTCTTTTCATGTCCATGAAATATTGAGAGGAATATTGCTCCTCTCAATATCCTAGTCTGTCTGATTCATGTGGATATTTAGCACTAATTTAAATAATCATTATGGTATATCTTAATCTTTTTGATTAAGAGAAAAATAAATCTTTTCAAAATTTTATTTTGGCCGGGCTCAGTGGCTCACGCCTGTAATCCTAGCACTCTGGGAGGCCGAGGCGGGCGGATAGCTCAAGGTCAGGAGTTCGAAACCAGCCTGAGCAAGAGTGAGACCCCGTCTCTACTAAAAATAGAAAGAAATTAATTGGACAACTAAAAATATATAGAAAAAATTAGCCAGGCATGGTGGCACATGCCTGTAGTCCCAGCT
>CAUYRT010059872.1:0-23008 GCA_963574885.1 Lepilemur ruficaudatus
GTGGCGTCAGCCTAGCTCACAGCAACCTCAAACTCCTGGGCTCAAGCAATCCTTCTGCCTCAGCCTCCCAAGTGGCTGGGACTACAGGCATGCGCCACCATGCCCGGCTAATTTTTTCTGTATATTTTTAGTTGTCCAATTAATTTCTTTCTATTTTTAGTAGAGACGGGGTCTCACTCTTGCTCAGGCTGGTTTCGAACTCCTGACCTTGAGTGATCCTCCCGCCTCGGCCTCCCAAAGTGCTAGGCCTCCCAAAGTGCTAGGATTACAGGTGAGCCATGGCACCCGGCCTACTCTAACTTCTTTATCTCAGTTTTCTATAATAAGATCAGGGTAATTGTGGCACTTACCTCAAAACTATTGTGAAGATTAAATGATTTAATACATGTAAAGTGCTTAGGACAGTGTTCTGCACATAGTAAAAACTTAGTAACTGTTAGCTACTACTATGAATAGCTGTCTAAGCCTCAGTTTTCTTTTCTGTAGAATGGGTATTAGACTGGCACCTATCCATCACAGAGTTACCAGGTAGCAATGCGTGGCATAAAATATGTTGGCTATCATATGACTAATGGATGCAAAAGAGATTGGGAAATTCTAAGGAGTTACCTACAGATCTTAGTATAATTAGGCTAATTATCTGCAGGTAGTGTTTCTGGGGAGAGAGCTGGAGACTTGAATACCGAAAGACAGGGACTCCAATCCTTACTGTGCCCCGAGTCACTATGTGACCGGCAGCGGATCACTTGGGCTTTCTGGGCCGCTAGTTCCCCATCTGTCAATTGGAGCTCCTGTGTCCTGCCCAGCCCACTCCACAGGGTCACTACTGTTGGAATCAGATGAGAGGGCACATGTGAAAGTGCTTTAAAAACAGTATGAATTATACAAGTTTGTTCTTGGCCTGAAGGTGATCTGTTTCCTTTAAAGGACACTTTGCTGTGACCTTCTCTTGAAGAATAATCCTCAAAATAGATTTTAAACTTAAAAGTTTAAAATGGGCCAGGTGTGGTGGCTCAAACCTATAATCCTAGCACTCTGGGAGGCTGAGGCAGGCGTATCTTTTGAGCTCAGGAGTTCGAGACCAGCCTGAGCAAGAGCAAGACCCTGTTCTCTACTAAAAATAGAAAGAAATTAGCTGGACAACTAAAAATATATTGAAAAAGAATTAGCCAGGCATGGTGGCGCATGCCTGTAGTCCTGGATACTTGGAAGGCTGAGGCAGAAGGACTGCTTGAGCCCAGAAGTTTGAGGTTGCTGTGAGCTAGGCTGACGCCACGGCACTCTAGCCCCGGCAACAGAGTGAGACTCTGTCTCAAAAAAAATTAAAAAATAAAAAAAATAAAAGTTTAAAATGTACCTTACAAAAAGTTTTATCATATATAACTATTATGTACCCATAATTAAAAATAAAAAAATTAAAAAAACAAAAAAGTTTTGTTTACTTAGAAATCAATGTCTGTTTTTATGAAACAACTGTTTAAATTTTATTTCCTGAAAACTTAATATCCATTCAGGAACATGTTGAAAAAATTATTTTTAATTGTTTTTCATAGTTTTTTAAAACCTTAGAAAATCTTTTAAGAACCATTAGTATCTTGTTTGAAAAAACATTTGAAGTTTTAGCAATTCCTTCAGTTGTACTTTCCTTTTTCTTCTGTTAAATTCAATAAAAATTACAATAAATACTTTTTTTTTTTTTGAGACAGAGTCTCGCTTTGTTGCCCAGGCTAGAGTGCTGTGGCATCAGCCTAGCTCACAGCAACCTCAAACTCCTGGGCTCAGGCGATCCCTCCTGCCTCAGCCTCCCAAGCAGCTAGAACTACAGGCTCGAGCCACCACGCCCAGCTAATTTTTTGTTTCGTTTTTAGTTGACTGCCTAATTTTTTCTAATTTTAGTAGAGACGGGGTCTCGCTCTTGCTCAGGCTAGTCTTGAAGTCCTGAGCTCAAGCAATCCCGCCTTGGCCTCCCAGAGTGTTAGGATTACAGGCGTGAACCACCATGCCCGGCCACAATAAATACTTTTAATAAAAAATTAGTAATGGCTATTACAAAAATGCAGGATTGGGGTGATTTTCAGTTTCTTCATTATACTTTACTGTATTTTCCAAATAAAATGCATTTTACAAACCATCAAACAAATACAAGGTAATGATATTATTGTTAGAGACCCACATCCTGGGATACAATGCCACATGTCTAGGGAATCATGGGCTTCCTCCCCTGTAGATGCTTGTCCTGGGCTCTCTGGGATCTGCATTCATAACTCTGGGTGACACACATCACAGCTTACTGTAATTATGTATGCATCTGGCTTTCTCACTAGAATGTAAGTTCTCCCAGAGCAGAATTTACCTTACTATTTCTCAACATCTAGCTAAAGGCATAGCACCAGCCACAGGATAGTCACTTGATAATGGTGGACAGAGGAATGAATGAATAAACTCTTTCTTACCTTCCAATGCATCGTCTCCAACTTCTTCATATGTCTGTCAAGAGACCAGAGAGGTGGGTGAAGAGCATGGTGAAATGGTGACCCATGACCACGATGGCTTATTTTTAACGAGAGGAACTAGATTACTTTAACTTTCCCCATTTTTGCCAAAGCCCAAGTGCCAGTCCTGACCAATCCCATCCTGGAGAATGACCGTTTGTAGAGAAGAAACTTAACCCAAGAAGGCCAGACTTGCCAAATCACTGTTACCTGCATGGTGCTCTGAGTATAGCCATACTGGGGGTAACTGTAGCTGTAGCTGCCTGTGTTCTGGTCATAGCCCCACTGGGCATAGTAGTTGTGATACTGCTGGTAATATTGGTTGTAGCTGTAACTGTACATCTGACTATATTCCACTGGCTTTACCCGGCTCCTTAAATAAAGAAACAAAAATAAGCAAATATAAGCAACATTTCCGTAACATTGGCTAAGTGGCCAGAGACTGTTCTAAGTGCTTTATGCAGATCAACTCATTTAATCCTCACAGCATCCCTATGCAATAAGTATACCATTATTCTTATTTTACAGATGAGGAAAGTGAGGTATAGAGAGAAGTTAAGTAATTTGTCCAAAGTCACATAGCTAATAGGAGATTCAAACCGAGGCTGTCTGGCTCTAGAGCCCACGCTTTTGAGATAAGAGGTTTTAATGGTTAGGTTTGTTTCTTTTATCAAACTTTGTCAGGACTGACAAAAGAATATCCTGTAGCGTTTAAAAAAAAAAATGATTGGCCTTCTCTTCCCGGAGTCGGGAAAAGCTGGGTTGAGAGGGCGAAAAAAAAAAAAAGATTGCACAACTATATAGAAAAGTGTATTATACTGAGGAAACAGAGAGAAAAAGAAAGAATTTCACTTTTGTAATTAAAAATGAGTAAACAAATAAAATCTACCATATGTAAATTGACTCATATGTACTGTGTGTATATACACAACATATACATGATGAAAATATACATATACACACACGATATATACACATACATATGAGGAATGGATATGGACAAGCCTAAAAGGGAGCTGAGAAATTAAGGTCATTTTAGGGTGATGAAATTATGAGAAAATTTCTTTCCTCTAAAATTTTTAATTTTTTTTTTCTTTTTGATATAAGGTCTCATTCTATCACCCAAGTTAAAGTGCACTGTGTCATCATAGCTCTCTGCAGCCTCCAACTCCTGGGCTCAAGCCATCCTCCTTCCTCAGCATCCCAGGCAGCTAGGACTACAGTTGTGTGCTGCCATGCCTGGCTAATTTTTTTTTTTAATGTTTACATTTTTTGTAGAGATGGGGTCTCATTATGTTGACCAGGCTAGTCTTTAAAGTTTTTATATGACAGAATATACAACAAATAACATTTTGGGGGGGAAATCAGGATGGTCTTCAATATATTAAACACAGTGAAACCACAAAGAACCTCAAAATATTTGTTGCTTTAAAAAAAATGGCCATTTGGAGGTTCGGCCCTAATAGTTTAGCTACTCTTGTAGTTTTGGTACAGAGTTTCTTGGCCTTGACACTACTGCCATGGCAGGTGGAGCTGTCCTGCGAATTGTAGGATGTTTAGCTGCATCCTTGGCTGCTCCCCACTAGATGCCATTAGCACATCCTCCATTGTGATAACCAAAAATATCTCCAGATGTTGCCAATGTCCCCTTGGGGGCAAAATCACCCCCAGTTGAGAATCATTAACTTGGCTAAAGGATGAAAGGTTCTATTCAGAGAAAAGTTGTCTTACCTCTGCAGGAGAAACCTGCTTGGAGTTATAAGGTAAGAACAGTTTTCTACCTGGCTTGAAAGCTGTAATAGTGATGTATATAATATCCTATAGGATGTCTGCAACATTAATTCTTACCCATTTCCATAGCAAGGGACATTCACAGGCAGTTTGTAGGTCTCATTAATATAGATAAGGCTAAAATTGGAAGTAATTTTTCCCCTTAATTCTTAGTAATTCTGTAGATAAGTTCCCAACAGTGGCATTACTGGGCAAAGAGCAAGAATATCAGGTATATATGGCCACACAGCTTTTCCAATGTTGCCACCAGCAACGTCTGAATGTATCTGCCTCCCCCAATCACAGCTCTATCCCCAACTATAAGCTTCTGGAGGGGCGGGTTATGCGAGTTCATCTCTAACACCCAGGACACAGTCTGGCAAACAGCAGCCATTCAGCTACTCGTGGCTTGACCTGAACCTCCCTCACAGTCTCCCACCCATATGGGGATGCCCGGAGTCTCAGCAAACAGACGGGGCGTGTCCAGGTGGGGGCGCAGGGAGGGGAGTCCAGATGCCCTTTCCCTTCCCTACAGGACTCACGCTTTAGGGATTGCCACACTCAGCCGCACGGGTTTAGACCCCAGTCCTACTGCTCCCTGGCACTCCGTCAGTGCTCGCTTCTGTTCCAATTCATCTGTGAATTTCACAAAACCATAACCCCTGCAGGAAAAAAAAAAAAACCAACACACTAATTAGATCACAAATGTGATGAAAGTCTAAGAATGGAGGATTGGAGAAGAGGGAAGGGCAGGAAGATGCGCAGCAGCACAGAAAGGAGAAGCGGCCAAGGAGGGCAAGAGAGCCCATCCAACTAAGGGGAGGGACAACAGTCCCATTAGTGGAGGTGAGCACAGAGCAGTGTCAGGATTCAAACACAGGACGATCCTGAGACCTGCAGGAATTACCATGCTCAGTTTCCCATTTTCCTTGACACCATCACCCGTGGGGCTTCTTCCCAAATAGGAGCTTTCTTCCTAATCTACTGAAAAGTAACTATTATATTATCATTATGGTAGTAGCAGTAGCAGTGAAAGTTGAAGAAACTAAATCAGTCAATACTTACAGACTCTGCCCTAATGTTTTCCTGAGCTCCTAGTCTAGTTGGGAGAAAAATTAATGACAGCTTATTTCCTAGGCACTGTGCTGACTACTTCCCCAGGGTTATCTCATCAAACCGGTCAACCATTCCATGAAGGTAGTATCCACATTTTACTGAGGAGATAACCAAAGTTCAGAGAGGTTTAATAACCCATCGAAAGTTGTAACAGAAGCAGGAGTCAAAGCCATGCCTCTCAGACTCCCAAAACCAGAGCTTCTAAATACTATGCTGACCAAGAATGAGCCTTTCTTAAGGTTTTTCCATTTTTGAAGCGGAAAACTTCTAACTACACTGAAAGGCTCAGTAATAGCAACAAATAAAATAACAAACACCTATAAGTAATTTCCTATGTGACTTATTTACATGATATCCTTTAATCCTTACATCAACCCTATGAGCAGATACTATTAATCAGCCCCATTTTGCAGATGAAGACATACGGTCAGAGAGGCTCAGTAACTCATATACTGCACTATTCCTACCAGCACTGGAGCTGGGATTCACACTCCAGGGCCTGTGCTCTTAATTGCCATGTTACATGGCCTCTCTAAAACACCTCCACCTGGGAGAGAGAAAAGTACGGGCATCAATAACAGGTAAGGCCTTACTTAGACACGCCTGTCTGGTCCAAAACCACCTTGCCTCCCCGACAGGAGGGGTAGACTTTCACGAAGAATTCATACAGCATGCCATCGTCCACGTCTGGGGTCAGGTCCCCCACAAAGAGTGAGTACTCAGGGCTGAGAGGGGAGAACAAGACTCAGAGACAAAGACCAAAACCTCTGTTCTCGCGTGGTGCGAAGGTAATGAGTTATCTCACTTGATCATTCACAGTCAGTTACAGATTGAACTCCTTGTTCTACTACTTCCCCCTTCTCACTACTACACTTGACTAGTCTAAAAAACAAACAAACAAACAAACAAACAAAAAACCTGTGCTCTGAAGAGCTTTTTGGCATATTCCAGGTAAACGTCTCCTGGGCCTCTCAGGGAACAACACACCTGATGTGTCTAGTTAACCAGGCCCTACTTTGTTCCATTACAGCAATCCGGGTAAAAGAGTTATGAAAGAGTCTCTGGCCCAAATCCCTCATCCACTACACAAAGCCTGTCTGGCTTCAAGTATTACGAGTACTTATGGGAGGATGGGGTCAGAGGGACAACTCCGAGGCACTCAAAAGATAAAACATTTTGCATTTACTGCATATTTTTAATACAAATGTTAAAAGACTGAGAATAAGAACTAGTTATTTCCTAAGGATGTAAAGCCTAGCTAAAATGAACCCCCTAAACTTTGAGAACAGGGGTCAGCAAACTTTTTCTATAAAGGCCAAGTAGTAAATACTTTAGGCCTTGTAGGGTACCTATGGTCTCTGCCATGCTTTCTTTCTTTGCCTGTTTTTATAATCCTTTAAGAATGTTAAAACCGCTTCTAGCTTGTAGGTGATAGAAATCAGGCCAAAGTTTGCCAACTCCTGCTCTAGGAGATCAATTCTATTCAGAAAATAAATCAACAAGCAATACTCTTTTTTTGTTTTTTTTTTTTTGAGACAGAGTCTCACTCTGTTGCCCAGGCTAGAATGCTGTGGCGTCAGCCTAGCTCACAGCAACCTCAAACTCTTGGGCTTAAGCAGTCTTCCTGCCTCAGCCTCCCGAGTAGCTGGGACTACAGGCATGTGCCACCATGCCCAGCTAATTTTTTCTATATATACTTTTAGTTGTCCAGCTAATTTCTTTCTATTTTTAGTAGAGACGGGGTCTCACTCCTGCTCAGGCTGGTTTCGAACTGCTGACCTTGAGTGATTGTCCCACCTCAGCCTCCCAGAGTGCTAGGATTACAGGTATGAGCCACCACGCCCAGCCACAGGCACTACTCTTATTTCAAGTATAATACATATTCCTTGTATAAAATCAGAATACATAAAAGCACAAAGAAAATAAAATTATCAATAACCCAACCATTTGAACGCAATCACTATGAATGCTTTAATATATATTTTTGTCTTTTTCCCAAGACTTTTCTTCTAAATTTACAAAAACTGGATACAATTCATCATGTTTTCTTACTAGCATTTTTTGACTTTTAACATATCGCCAACATCTGGGCATGTCAATGTTGTGCAATTTGTTAATGATACACAAAGACTTGTTAATAAATACACAGCATTCAAATTAATGAACATGTTACAATTTAACCACTTCACTATTATTAGGTTATTTGCATTTCCCCCAACTTTGCCCATTATACATAATACTTCAAGGAACATGTTTGAAGCTAATCTTTGCACACATTCATGCATAAATCCTCGGCCGGGCATGGTAGCTCAGGCCTGTAATCCATGCATAAATCCTAAAACTAGAATTACAGGGTCAAGGGGTCCAAATGATTTCAAAGCTCTTGATACAAATTTTTTTTTAAGGGACAGGGTCTCATTCTGTTGCCCAACTGATCACAGCTCACTGCAGCCTCAAACTCCTGGGCTCAAGCCATTCTCCTGCCTCAGCCTCTCAAGTAGCGGGGACTACAGGCATGCACCACTATGCCTGGCTATTTTTTAAACATTTCTTTTGTTGGCTCGTCATGGTGGCTCACACCTGTAAGCCTAGCACTCTGGGAGGCCAAGGCCGGAGGACTGCCTGAGCTCTGGAGTTCAAGACTGCCTGAGCAAGAGCAAGACCCTCCCCACCCCCATCTCTAATAAAACCTAGAAAAATTAGCCGGCCGATAGCCGGCCGTCATGGGTGTCATGGTGCGTGCCTGTAGTCCCAGCTGCTCAGGAGGCTGAGGCAGGGGGATTGCTTGAGCCTAGGAGTTTGAGGTTGCTGTGAGCTACAGTGACACCACTGTACTCTACCTGGGGCAAGAGAGCGACACTCTGTTTCAAAAAAAAAAAAAGAACAAAAACTTTTTGTAGCAACTCAGTCTCTATGTTGCCCAGGCTGGTCTCCAACTCCAGGCCTCAAGAGATCCCACTGCCTCGGCCTCCCAAAGTGCTGGGTTTACAGGCCTGAGCCACTATGCCTAGCCCGATACATTGTTTTAAAGCTTTCAAACAGCAATCTGAAACTGCCAAGCAATTTATTTTGCTACAACAGGTCAATTCTTACAGAATAAAACCTGCACACTGTGGGGAGTAACAAGTTGGAAGGCTCGGGGACGGGCCACATATAGAAAAGACATGGCCTTGACAGAAGGCACACCAGGAATATCTTCCTTGAGGGGTGGCAAAGTGCAGCCAAACTCAGCTCCATTCCTCCTTTTCTTGTGTGTGTTTTGAAGATGGTCTTGCTTTGTCGCCCAGGCTAGAGTGCAGTGGTGTCATTACAGCTTATTGCAACCTCAAACTCCTGGGCTCAAGTGATCCTACTGCCTCAGCATTAGCAGTAAGTAGTTGGGACTACAGGCGTGCACTACCATGCCTGGTTAATTTTTTTTTTTTTTTTGTAGAGATGGGGCCTCCCTCTTGCTCAAGTTGGTCCTAAACCTTCTGCCTTGGCCTCCCAAAGTGCTAGGATTCTAGGCATGAGCCACTGTGCCTGGCCCCATTTCTCCTTTTTGGCAGTGACTGGCACAGTGACACATCGTGTCTCTAGCTAGACATTACTCTGTGCTTACCTGTTATCTGGTTGTTTCCCATAAGTGGCATAATTCAGTTTAAAACGTTTTGCCTGGAAATTAAAAACAAACAAACTAAAACAGAGAAAGGTATTTCAAGAGTCAAACAATATTTGAAAAAAACTGAAATAAATTACCTTGGCCAAAACATCTCCCCCTCTCTAAGCCTCAGCTTTCTCTCCTGTATAAAATGAGGGGGTTGCACGGATGACCGCTAAGGGCACTGCCAGCTCCATGGTTCTATGAGCCCAGGTGTGCCAGCTGGTGCAGCTGTAAGCTAAGTAACTGTGGGAAGAGCAGAATGTAACTCTCTTGAAACGTGTCCTTGCTGCTGCCAGCCTGTTCTAGTTTCTCAAGCAGGCAAGAGGTCTAGAGTTTCAAGTCTTCTGTTATGGGAGGCAGAGTGGGAAGGGCATGGATTCTGAAGGCAACCAATCTTCAGTTTGAATCCTGGCCTCTGCCACTTACTACCTGTGTTGCCTTGGGCAAGTTATTTCACTTCCCTGAGCTTCAGTTTCATGGGCTGTCAAAGATAACAATGCTACTGTAAGGGTGGTTATAGGATTAAATAAAATGACGTAAGTATAAAGTAGGGATTTAATATATGGTAGTAATCAATCACAATAAAAATGGCAACATCATCAGTATCTAAATGTCCTTACAGGTGTGGCTCCTGGAAGGGGTTTCCCATTAATTTTATGCAAACACTTCTCAGCTGTAGCCAAATCTGCGAATTCTACAAAGCAGTAGCCAGCTGGGATTCTGGAAAGAAAGCAGAGAAAGAAAATGGTTAAAGATACCCAGATGAGGCCCCGGGCACGGTGGCTCATGCCTGTACTTCAAGCACTCGGGTAGGCTGAGGCCGGAGGATCAATTGAGGTCTGGAGTTCAAGATCAGCCTGAGCAAAAGCGAGACCCCGTCTCTACTAAAAAAATAGAAAGAAATTAGCTGAACAACTAAAAATAGATATATATAAAAATTTGCCGGGCATGGTGGCACATGCCTATAGTCCCAGCAACTCGGGAGGCTGAGGCAGTAGGATTGCTTGAGCCCAGGAGTTTGAGGTTGCTGCTGTGAGCTAGGCTGACGCCATGGCACTCTAGCCCAGGTGACAGAGTGAGACTCTGTCTCAAAAAAAAAAGTGTCTCACTAGGAGACATAAGTAGGAGGATATGGCCATACCCTTTGGCATCCCTTCCTACTATGAGATTTATACTGAAAATATAAATTTTTCTTAACATCACCCTATCCAGCTAGCACCAGTGAAATAATCTAAACTTTTCTGGAAATACACCTTTACATATTCAGTTCTAGTAACACACAGCCATGAGGGGATGGGAGGGCAGAGTATCTGAGCCCAGGGATGGCAGAACAGCATCTATAAGCTCCATAAATGTTTGCTGATACTAAGAAGAATGATGGGCCAAATCTGTGACTTCTGTCTTGTGTGTGCTAAAATTTTAAGTTCCATGGGTATAAAGACCACCACCAGTAAGAGCTGACCATTAGTGAGCACTATGGACCACACACTGTGCTAGCCACTTCGCACATAACATCTCATGTAATCATCACAAAAACTATGAGGTGAATGAAACTGTTACTCCCATTTTACAGATGAGGAGACTGAGACTTAGCAGGATTATGCAATATACCTTAGGTCACACAGCTGGTAGGTGTCATAGGTTGGACCTGAATTTAGGATAGTCTGACTATATATTTTTTCCAATGTTTTATTATGAAAAATTTCCTACACAAAAATCTGAAGAGTTGTCATATGCCCACCAGCTATAATTAACATTTCACTACATTAATTTTATCACATAGCTATCCATCTCTCTACCCATCTATCATCTTTCTCTTCTTTTTAATTTCAGCAGATTTAGGGGGTATAAATGTTTTTGTTACATGGATGAATTGTATAATGCTGAAGTCAGGGCTTTTACTGTACCCATCACCAGAATAGTGTACATTATGCCCATTAGGTAATTTTTATCTCTCACCTCTTTCCCCACCTCCTCATCCTTATTTTCTGATGCATTTCAAAGTAAGATGCAGATATCAAGACACTTTCCTCAATTATTCCAGCATGCATATCGTTAACAAGAGTTCAATTTTTTTTTTTTTTTTTTTTTTATAAACAGGGTCTGGCTCTGTCTCCCAGGTTAGAGTGCAATAGTGCAATCATAGTTCACTGTAACTGTGAACTCCTAGGCTCAAATGATCCTTCTGCCCCAGCTTCCCAAGTAGCTGGGACTATAGGCATACACCACCATGCCTGGATAACTTTTAGTAGAGACAGGTCTCGTCTTGCTCAGGCTGGTCTTGAACTCCTGACCTCAAACAATTCTCCCATTTTGGCTTCCCAAAATGTTAGGATTACAGGCATGAGCCACTAAATCCAGCCTTGGTTTTTAATTTACATTTATTTACTTTACAATATTCTTATAAGCCACTTCAAGGCCTTTGTTAAATGAGGCAAGATGTAAATATGTCTGTAGGTACCACCATAAGTAACAGCTAGAGTTTAGTAACCATGAGGAAGAAAAGATACTTCCAAATCTTATTTCAATAAAGATTAAAATGTGAGAGTATACGCCAGAGTTTTAAAAAGTAGAAAGTATTACAAAATGAATTTTCACAGCAGTAGCTGAATATCTGGTTTCCTGTGTACAAGAGCAGGAAGAGAAATATTTAGGTGGACATGACCTATCAGTCAGAAAATCTGTCACTGAGTAATCGTGTTTTTTTTTTTTTTTTTTTTTTTGAGACAGAGTCTCACTCTGTTGCCTGGGCTAGAGTGCCGTGGTGTCAGCCTAGCTCACAGCAACCTCAAACTCCTGGGCTCAAGCGATCCTCCTGCCTCAGCCTCCCAAGTAGCTGGGACTATAGGCACACACCACTATGGCTGGCTAATTTTTTCTATATATTTTTGGTTGGCGGATTAATTTCTTTCTATTTTTAGTAGAGACATGGTCTCACTCTTGCTCAGTCTGGTCTTGAACTCCTGACCTCAAGGGATCCTCCCACCTTGGCCTCCCACAGTGCTAGGATTACAGGCATGAGCTACCTCACGCCCAGCCAGTAATGGTGTTTTAAATACACAAAGTACCTGTTCATCGAAGAGCCACAGAGTGGGCCACACTTCAGATTATCTCACCTTTCTCTCTCTCTCTCTCTCTCTCTCTCTCTCTCTCTCTCTCTATATATATATATTTATTTATTTATTTATGCCCCATAGATCATTCATAAGGAATCTCATCTTTGTTTTTAAACCATTTGATGTTTTAGCAAGCCACATGTAATAAAGTACCTGGCAAACAGGTACTCAAAACATACTATCAAACTGCTAAGAGAATCCTCTCATTTCTAACCAGAACCTCAAGAAAAACTATGACTCCAAAGAGAAAGAAGAAACTAGAGGTAACAGAGCACGACCATCTGAAAATATTCTGCATTTTGGTTTTTTAAAATTTATTTATTGTCTCATTCCTTCAATAGAATGAAGTAAACTCCACAAGCAGGGACTATGTCTGGCTTATTTCAGCCAGGAACCTTGAACATAACACATAGAATATAAATATATTTATATTCTCTCTATAAATAATTTTTTAAATGAATGGCTTAAGAGTTAAGAGCACTCATGAGCTTTCAGGACAGACTTGAATTTGAGTCCTGGCTTGTTATTTAATAGACGTGTAACTTTAAGAGTTACTAAGCCTCTCTAATAATAGTACTTAGCTCAGAGCTTTTGTGATTTTAAAAAGATAATGAATGTAAAGTGCTTATTACCTAGCAGATGAGAGTCTGATTACATTTACTGAGCATATACCATGTATGTCAGACATTGTTCTAATGTTGAATTGAATGAACTCATTTAATCCTCATCATAACTCTAGGAGGCAGATGTTATTATTATTCCCATTTTTACAGTCATTGTGAATGAGACAGAGTGGTTAAGTAAGTTACCCAAGTTCTCACTGCAGAAATAGCTTTCAAACCCACTCTGGCTCCAGTCCCATCCTTAAGCAACATGCTACACTTCCACTCATTAAGCCTTCAAAATGTTAGCTTTTATAACATTATAATTACAATTATTAGGAGGTGGTGAGAAGCCCTTACTCTGCCATGTTTACATTCTCCTGAATGACAGCAGTGGAAAGGTCTACTAAGGGAGAACTGAGAAGAGAGACATACCCAGTGAGGCGGTTTCGGATAATTTTGACGCTCATCACGGTCTCCCCCATGGTGGCAAAGGCTCTGGAGATGAAGTTCTCATCCATGTAGGGCTCCAGCTGATTAAAAACAAGAGAGAACGGCTCAGGCTAAGGTTCCCCGTTCTGGGTTCCAGAGCCCCTCCCCCTCAGTAGAGGTTTCCCTTTGCTGAGTGGTCTGAACTCCCAAGTCCTTCTTTTCAAACTTGCCTCCCCCTTGAAACTAGGAACCCCATCCCTCTAGTCTTAGAACCCACAGCGCCCCTCAATCCTCGGGATGCCTCTCACTCCCCCAAGGCGCCCCCCTTTCCCTTCCACGAACTCAGGTGGGGCCCCAGGACCCCTCCCCTGCAGACGCTGCCTCTTCACTTAGATGCTGGGACCCGCTTCTGTGTCGCCAAAAAGAACCGCTCTCCCCGTTCACGTCCACCCTTTTGGGATCCAAAGTCCCCCATCCTCCCTCACGACACAGAGATGTCTCCTCGCCCTCAGACCCCGGGCGGCCGCCTCACTCACGTCGCCCATCCATAGGCTGGCCGCCATGCCCGCTCACCCAGGTGGGGCTTTGGGGCCTCAGAGGCCCGCGCGGGAGCCAGTCCGCGCCGCGGGGACCGCCACGGAGCATGCGCCTCCGACGCCTCCTGCGCACGCTCCGAAACTCAGCGGCGAGAGTCGGGCCCGGACGTTCCGCTCCGGGTTTTTGAGGCGACCGGGCAGGACGCGGGGCTTCCGGCCGCGGGGGGCGGGGCTCAGGCGGAGTCGAGGGGGGCGGGCCAGGCCCCACCGGCGCGGGTGGGCGGCTCCTTGGCTGCCGCTGTCGGCTTTGTTTCTGCTTTTATGTACTTAAAAACCAAATAATACCAATATATATATACGCCAGCTTACAAAACTAATATATGCTTGCAAAATATTGCAAACATAAGCACTTAAAAAAAGTGAAAGGCCCCCTTAGGGAGCCTGGACAACCTGGTTCCACTACCTCTCTGCGACCCTGGGCAAGCCAAGCCGTGCCAGCCTGCGCAGGCTGGCTCCGTTCCAGCCATCCCCTCACTCCGCGTTTCTTAGTCCACGAAACCAGACTTTCGTTGGAGCTGGAACGGAATTCTTCCCTTATTCCTGTATATGGCCCCGGGGCGGGAGGGGAGGGTTAAAAGTTCTAAATTGTAACCTTGCCATCTCAACAACCAATCCCCAAGTCCTGTCGCTCTACTTGCTTGACTCTTATCATCCTACTCCAAACCACAAGGAGTGCTAACCTGTCCCAGAACAGTGTGGCCTGCCCACAGAAGGCCATCATAAACAGTTTGAATGGCTAGATAATTCTGAGTTTAATTTTGAGTTGCGCCTAGTCTGGGAGCTTCCTTGGCCTCAGCCTCATTTGTGTGCTCCAGAATGGGAAGCTTCTGCACGTGGTGATTGGTATCTGACAGTGAAGCTCACCCCAAGTGCTTGAGGACCTCTTTCTGAGACTCCCTTTGGACTTAGTGGGCCCCTGAAGTCCTTCCTTACCAGTCTAAACATCCTAAATTTAGGATGTTGTGCTTCCAAGCCAAGAACTCATCAGTCTGAAAACCTGGGGTCCAATCCCGAGTTGCCAGATTTCCAGCTTTATCCTGTCATTGCCATAGTGTAGTGGTTAGGTGCTTCGGCTAGAGTGGAAATCCTAGCCCCACCCCTTGCTAATTATTTTGACAAGTTATTTAACCTCTGAGCCTAACCGTGGATAATCACAGTGCTTGCCTCACAGGGTGGTGAGGAAAAAAATGAGAAGATAAGAAAGTACTTGCACTTGGCCCCATGCCTGGCCTTCAATAAGTTCTCCAACGTGGCAGTTCTAACTGGCAGCTGTTCTGTACTATTCACCCGTCACTGTGCTGTGCTCTTGCTTATTATTTTAAAAATTTATTATACATGTGGAAGATTTCTAAATATTTCATTTAGAATGTAAGCTTCATGAGACAGGGATCTTTGTCCACTTTGTTTTCTAATCAAATTCCTACAACGGTATCTGGGGTATGGCAGGCACTGAAAACATACTTCTGAATTTATGACAAATGATAACAGGCCCTTACCCCATCTATCTCTGCCGCCTACTCCCTCTCCCTTGAGGCGACAATTTCCAAATCTTCCAAGAATCTGTGTATTTCTACACATACTTACACGACTTTCTCTTCATTTACAGTTTCAGATACTTTACTGACCGTCCTGCTATACACACTTCTCCATCTCCTGATGGCAATTTTTGTTAAAGCATGATTGAACATTCTCATAATCATGACTCTGTAAATATTACTTATAGCTGAGTAATGTGTTGTACTATGATTACATTTGCTTTGGGGTAACCAATCCAAGTTGGAGGACAATGGAAGAAAAGATAAAATTGAAAGTACTTATAAGGTATGTTGGAATACACAAAAGGAGATTTAAACTTGATATAGAGATTGGCACTGAATTCCTGGTACTTATACAAATAAAACTAAGCATATGAAAAGGCAATTATTAACTACAGGAAATAAAAAAAATGTAAGATAATCACAACAGCAAAGAATCGTGGAGCATCTATGTACCTGGCAATGTTCTAATATACCTAAAGCATCTAGAGAGAACTTTACATTAACTCTTCAGTGCAAAATGAGAAAAATAAACTGAGGTTCTGGGTGCAGGTAGAGACTGATTTAGAGTCCAGCCTAGTCTGTGTACTCTGTGGCTCCTTTTTGTGGCCCTGGATAGAGTGTAGTGGCATCATTATAGCTCACTGCAACCTCAAACCTCTGCCTGCCTCAGCCTCCTGAGTAGCTGGGACTACAGGTGCACACCACAACGTCCAGCTAGTTTTTCTATTTTTAGTAGAGACAGGGTCTTGCTCTGGCTCAAGCTAGTCTCTGATTTCTGCCCTCAAGCAATCCTCCTGCCTTGGCCTTCCAGAGTGCTAGGATTACAGGTATGAACCACCTCGCCTGGCCTGTCAGCAGATTCTTGAAGGACAAGTGGGAATTAGGCCAATTGGAAAGGGGTGTGTGTGAAGAGCTTTTCAAACAGAGGGAACTGTAAGTACAAAGGCATGAAAAGGAGAACCATAATGGCACAATAGGAGGACTGTGAGTAATCCCCTGAGCTCAAGCAATCCTCCTGCCTCAGACTTCCAGAGTGCTAGGATTATAGGCATGTGCCACTCGCTCGTGGCTTCTTGACCTCCAAGTCACTTCGACACTCACAGACTTTTCCCGAGGACAGTAATTCCTATTTTGCAGGACTGATGTGAGGATTAGACAAGCTATTGCATGTAAAGTGCTCAACACGATGCCCAGGCCAATTTAAGTCCCAATTATAGGAGCTCTTACTAAGAATGGGGTACTTCCAACCTGCTGTATTGCCAAAAGGTTAAACTCCAGTAAAAATAATCTAAATGGACTTTTTGGAGGGTGGAGTTTGAGTAGCACATAGAAGTGCTTTTCACAAAGAAAATAGTAAAACATGGTGCCCACACATGGAAATAGAACTCATCAGAAACCAGGCAGATGAGAGGAGAGGATGAGTAAATTCATACCTAACTGGTACAGTGCACATTATCTAGGTGATGGGAGCACTTAAAACTGAATCGGCCGGGCATGGTGGCTCTCGCTTGTAATCCTAGCACTCTGGGACGCCGAGGCAGGTGGATCGCTCAAGGTCAGGAGTTCGAAACCAGCCTGAGCAAGAGTGATACCCCATCTCTACTGAAAAATAGAAAAGAAATTAATTGGCCAACTAAAAATATATAGAAAAAATTAGCTGGGCCTGGTGGCACATGCCTGTAGTCCCAGCTATTTGGGAGGCTGAGGCAGGAGGATCACTTGAGCCCAGGAGTTTGAGGTTGCTGTGAGTTAGGCTGACCCCACGGCACTCTAGCCCGGGAAACAGAGTGAGACTCTGTCTCAAATTAAAAAAAAAAAAAAACTTTGACTCAAACTGTACAAAAGCAATTTATGTAACCAAAACATTTGTACCCCCGTAATACTCTGAAATAAAATTTAAAAAAATAAAAAAATATATAGTGCCTGCGTCAAAACTAAGTTCAAAGGAAAAAAAAAACACAGAATACATTTAAAAGTTTTTTACACCATGTTCATTTTCCCCAGAGTCACTGACATCCAGAAGCATCCTCCTGGTGCTAATTAAACTTTCCTGTTACACATATATAGACTTAGTATCTGCACTGCCCATTCTAACTTTTTGCAATGATGGAAATGTTTTTTATTTGCATGGTCCCATCCCATGGGCACTAGCTGCATGTGACTACTAAGTACATGAAATGTGGCTTGTACAACTGAGAAAGTTTATTTCAAATTTAAAAAAGGATTTATTTAATTGTGAATAGCCACATGTAGCTTGTGACCACCATACTGGACACATCAGCTTTATAGGATCTGGTTGCTCAAATGCTTGTGAAAATCTACACTGATATACATAAGTTGTCTGAAAAGTTATTGTGCAATTAATCATATTTAAATAAATACATCAGTTGCTGAAAACAATACAAGCAGCTCAGTAAGCATTTCTTGAGATGTACTGTATCCAAAAATCTTGGTTTGGAATTAGGACAGCAGTCCCCAACCTTTTTGGCACCAAGGACCGGTTTCATAAAAGACAATTTTTCCTTGGGGCTGGGGGAGCCCACTGGGGTGTGGAGGGGCGGAGCTCAGGTGGTGATGCCAACGATGGGGAGCAGCTATAAATGTGGATGAAGCTTCACTCCCATGCAGCTCACCACCTGCTTCCTGCTGTGCCCCCTCTTCCTAAGTTTCATGAAAGACAATTTTTCCAAGGTAGGGGAGGGGCAGGAGAGGAAGGGGGTCATGGCAGAGCTCTGCAGCCTGGTCCGTAACAGGCTGCAGACCATCTGCACCCTGGGGGTTGGGGACCGCAGATTAGGATATTAAAAGATCAACCCTATTTCTCCTGTAATATGCAGCATTAAAAAAAAATCCAGTGATTCCCAATACATAAATACCCAAATGAAACTCAATCAACTCTTTTCTCCTTTCTTGATGGATTTGAAGAGCCCTTGGAATAGCTGCCTTGGCAGCGGGTGGGCATCTACCAGCACCTCAGGACATCTTGACATCACTTAAGGTGTAGCCTTGACACCAGGTCCGTAGGTTTATTCTGCCCTTCCCAACAGTGCCCAGCACATAGCAGGTGCTCCCTTAAAAAAGCAGGGAGTGTGTAGAAAACAAGTGGCCTGTTTTATAAAACTCTAAATTTATTCAAAGTTTTAAAAGATTTCACTTTCCCCTCCAAAATATTTTACAATTTAAAAAAATCAAAACTATTTTCTATTTTCTCAGCCACTGTACAAGTTGCTGTTTCCTTCTTGGGACCAGCCTCTTCTCCTCCAACCCTTTTCCCCACCCTTCCCGCTCAATATTGCTGTAAGTTTGCTTATAAAAACCTCCATCCTCTCTCACCCCACACCCTGCCCTGCCCTGCCCTGTCCTACCCTGCCCTGCACATGTGGCTTCTCTTTGAGGTTTCCGGCCCTTAGCTGCAGGTGAAGCCGAATAGATGGGCAGATACAGGAACTGCCTGAGGGGCAGGTGTATACTTTGTGCTTCTGGGAGAACCGCTAGTTGGCTTTCTTCTTGGTCAAGTGGAGGATCATTCTGTTTTGTCCCATGGACACCTGATCAGAGCCAAACATCTGGCTTGGGGTTGCCCTGGCTATGCAGCCCTGCCTCTTCCCCAGATTCCCTCAGGCATAGGTCCGTGACAGCTGGTCTGATGACCGTACCGTTTGTCTGCCAGTGGATTGTTGGGGACAGGAAAAGGGCACATGACTGGAGTGAAGCTTGATGGAGCCCCAACTTCTCATAGTGTGGGCACCAAACTTCCAAGAAAGGAAGTTTTGGTTTCCTGATAGGCAAAGCTAGGCCAGCCAGGACCATGGAAAGTAGGAAATGGGAGCAAACCACATAGCTCCCTGGTGAGCAATATTCCTTCTGATAAACCTCCCATCCATCCCCCCATCCCATCATCCTGCAGGTGCCAGGATGATTCCAAAAAGGAGGAAGAAAAAGAGGAAAAGGATTCTGTTCTGCTGATGGGAAAAAGGCAGATGACACAGTGTTCAGGGCTGGGGAGAGCCTGCTGGAATCTTCCCTATTCTGTGAGGGAGGCTGTGGGGTGCCAGGCCCTCAGAGGCTTCATCAGCTCTGGTCCTTGTCCTTGACTAGTAAGACTGTGTGCTGGCCCCCACTGGAGACAGATAGGACCACACGGTTCTCCAGCTGTTTGCCCGTCATCTCCACAGGGCTCCAGGCGTCCTCATCCTGCCCTGTGCCCAGCTGGTAGTTGGTGCCCATGCCCCAGGCAAAAACACGACCTGCAAGGGAGAGAAACGGGGACAGCAGCTATCTTCAGGACACCTAGCCCCACCTGTTTACAGCATGAGAAACCTGGGATATGGGGGGTAAATTCTGGCCTTGGCCGATAGCAGCCTGAGTTTAGGGAAGTTGGGAGATGCCAAGGAGATGACGGATAAAAAAACAACTTTGTAAACCAGAGACCACAGTCCTTAGACATTGCCACAGGCTTCTCCCTGTTCCTAGGCATGACATTCAAGGCCGCCCATGACTGGCCGCTCCCCCAAACCCTACGCCACCCTGTTTCTTCCTCTGCTTGGGGTGTCATCCTTTGCTTTTCACAAAGGACTGAAACTTTGAGGTGCAGTGCAAGGCCCACTTCCTCAAGAAGTCTTTCTAGATAATCTCAGATCAACCACCTCTACCAGCTCCAGACTTCTAAAGAGTCTCCATGGCTGCCCCCCTCACCCAGTCAGGCTTTGGAAGCCACTTGTTCACATCCTCCTCCGCTGTGCTCACCAGGACCCTGACTACTGAGCCTTGTTTTTCCTGAAAAGATTCTAAGTGCAACTCCCTGGAAAGCTGGCACACACAAGCTGGTACAGACAGGGGTGGCCACGATGGGGAGTGCAGAGAAGCCTGGGTTAGGAACCTAGAAACCTCACTGCAGGTCCCACTGCCTCCCTGGGCCAAGTGATATCTCCCTCTTTGCTGTTTTTCTCCTCTGCAGAACAAATCGCTGTTATTAAAATACTTTGTTGACTCGTTTTATGTTTGTCAAAGCCAGAGCTTGTGAGAACCAGGAGCAAAGTGCTGTCACAGACACCACTCTGCATCTCAGGTCCACCTGATGGTGGACATTATAGCCTGCTGGGGAGTTTGGTAAGAATCACCACCCCCAGGCCCCCACCACATCGAGTGTGGGCAGCCCCACTCACCATCTTTGGTCACAGCATACCCCACAGAGGCCCCACAAGCCACCGAGGAGACAGCAGGCAGCCTGGAGATGAGGGTGGGAATGCTCTTCTCCTCAGCACCCTCCCCAAGGCCCAGCCGCCCATACTCAGCCCGGCCCAGGCTGTACGCTTTTCCTGTGGGAGGAGGGAGAGAGATGAGCAGCAGTGGAGGGCGTGCTCCAGGCAAACTGGGCGGTAGGCCAGGTGAGTCCCCACGTCCAAGGGAGCTTGTCCTCATGCCCAGGGCTGTCAGAGGAAGGTCTGCAGTGTCTTTTCCCAGTTCTGGGGGAGGCCTAGGAGAACCTCCACATAGGGACCCTTTGAACTCACATTTTGAAGAGCACCAGGACTCTGAGGGGCTGGGGGTGACCTTCATGGACCCATGTTTGGCATAGCCCATGGAATAGGTCCAAATTCCAAGCACCAGGGTCTCAGGAATCTAGCTAGGCCTGGGCCCAGGGAACACTGCACCCCCAACCTAGAGAAGAATCTGGAGGCCCTACCTTCTGAATCCATGCAGACTGTATGGTGCTGGCCACCAGAGAAGCCCACCCAGGACTTGGTGGAATTCTTGAAGGATGTTAGGTTCTGGGGTATGAAACAAGATTCTGTGCCTTGAGTTCCTGGGGGAAAGGCCAGAATAGAGCTGTCAGGGGTGACGGTGTTCTGGGAGCTGCCCTTCTCAAGCTCCTCACAGTGAGGCCACCCCCATCAGGAGATGGATATTCTCCCTTTACAGGTGACAAAACTGTGGCTCTGAGGGGTTAGATGACCCTTCAAAGGGTGCACAATGAATGACTGGTGGAGCCAGGACTGGAACCCAGATCGCTGAGTCATGCCTGATGCCGAGCTTGGGACTTACCAAGCTGATGGTAGTTCGATAGGCCAAAGCCATATACGTGGCCCTCATGGGAGATGGCGAAGGTGAAATAGGCACCGCAGAAGGCATCCTGGAATTTCACATGGCCCCGGCTTCCCCTAGATTTCAGCATCACACACTTAGGGACAAGGAGTCGCTCTGTAGGCAGAAGGGGAAGCCATGGTTAGTGACAGACAGACACACATGGCCTCTCTTCTCTCTGCCCCTGAGTCTGGTTTCCCTGGCATTACAAAAGCCCTTGGAGGGAGGCTAAGCAGGGACTCTTATCCCTACTGTATAGAAAAGGAAACTGAGGCCAAGAGAATACAAGTGTCTTGCTCAGATTCCCACAGCCACTACAGGTAACATTTACATGGAACCTACCATGCGCCAGACATTCTTCTAATTAATCCATTTAACTTCACAACTACCTAACGAAGTAGGTTTGGAGGTAGGTAGGTTTAGGGATAAAGAAACTATGTTCAAGGTCCCATAGCCAGTAGGTGGCAGAACCAGGATTCAAACCCAAGGTCATTTCTCTCCAAAGTATGAGGTCTTAACCAACACTGCAGGTCCGTCTGATGTGAGCTGGAACACAGAGAATCCCTCTTGCCTTTGATCTTTGCTGGGGCGTGGCTTGCCAATTTGCCCTGCTAGAGGTACCAAAGCCACCTACCAAGGCCCTGCCGGCCACCACGGTTGGCAAATAACTCAGGCACGCGGCCCAGCTGGCCCTGCTCTCCGCAGCCCAAGGTGTAGAGGTCACCGTCAACTGTGAGCATCACCAAGTGGTCATTTCCTGAGGGTGAAAGCAAGGCAGGGATGCAGGGCTTGTCTATAAAGCCCAAGGCTGGGCCAGCCTCAAAACAGGGTTCTCGGTCTCCTGCCCACAGCAAGTGCCCCAGACTCACCTGAGGCTACCTTCACCACAGGAGCGTCCAGCTGCACCTGTACGGGCACCAAGCTCTTCTTCATGGGTTCCAACAGCCCGATTACACCGTTATTGTCCTAGAAGGGAGGGAAGGAGCACTTACCAGGCAGTCCTGCCTGCCCCGTACCAGTCAAATCCAGGCTTGCAGGCAGCCACAGAGCTGTCTGGTGAAGGGCAGTGGTACTAGATGGGTATGGAGGGGCACACGGGAGCCAGGCTACATTCTAAAACATTTATGAATGAAATCCTATGTGGTCTGCGATTTGCATTAAAATAACCAAGGAGTGGGGTAGTGGATGGGAGTGGAAATAAACAAGTCTGGCCACACGCTGATAATTGTTGAAGCTGTGTGGCAAGTAGATGGGGGTTCAATTATTCTGATTACTTCTATATTAGTTTGCAATTCTCCATAAAAATTTTAAAAAATAGCCCTGATGAGGGCCGGGCGCGGTGGCTCACGCCTGTAATCCTAGCACTCTGGGAGGCCGAGGCAGGTGGATAGCTCAAGGTCAGTAGTTCGAGACCAGCCTGAGCAAGAGCGAGACCCCATCTCTACTATAAAATAGAAAGAAATTAATTGGACAACTAAAAATATATAGAAAAAATTAGCCGGGCACGGTGGCGCATGCTTGTAGTCCCAGCTACTTGGGAGGCTGAGGCAGAAGGATTGCTTGAGCCCAGGAGTTTGAGGTTGCTGTGAGCTAGGCTAATGCCACGGCACTCTACAGCC
>CAUYRT010059875.1:0-68615 GCA_963574885.1 Lepilemur ruficaudatus
TTCATCTTTCTCTGCTGCACCCATTTTAATAAAAGGATTTGTTTTGTAAAATTTGTATTTAGTCAAAAGATCCCACTTAAGGACTTAGAAGGCCACATGTTGCCTTAAGGTCGCAGGTTCCCCAGCCAAAGTCATTTCTAATGTTGAGGATGAATTTTTATTGATTTTATTCTTTAAGTCTTTGATTTTTGGTAAGCAATATTGCACCTTTTTAGCAGGACTTAATTCCATGTTTGCCATAGCATTAGTTGCCAGAAAACAATCTGTCTTATGTACAAACAAAAAAAATTAAAAACTTTATATCTAAATATTGAATAAAAGAAAATGTATTAGAAATTGTTAAAAATAAGTTTTTTTATTCTTTTTTAATTTTTTATTTATTGATTTTTATTTTAAAATATTAAGGGGTTACAAATGTTTTTTTTTTTTTACATGGATAGCTTTTGTAATGCTTGGGTCTGGGCTGTAAGTGTGCCGATCACCCAAAGAACGTTCATTGTACTAATTAGGTGGGATTTTGAGCTTCCCCTCCTCCCCTTCCCCCTCCCACCCTTTCCCTTCTCCCCCCTTCCCCTGGCTTGATTTCCAATAACTTTTACTTCCATCTGTGCACATGTGTGCCCCTTGGTTAGTTCCAATTCATTAGAACTGGAATTCTAAATGTGGTATTTGTTTTTCTATTCTTGAGATACTTCACTTAGCATAATGGTCTCCAGTTCCATCCAAATTGCTGCAAAAGGCATTATTCATCTTTTTTATGGCTAAGTAGTACTCCATAGTGTGTGTGTGTGTGTGTGTGTGTGTGTGTGTACACACATACACAATCATATTTTGTGAATCCACTCATGAATTGATGGGCACTCAATTTTATTTCTCATCTTTGAAATAAACATTCCAGTACAGGTGTCTTCTTGATAAAATGACTTTTTCTTTTGGGTTTATACCCAATAGTGGGCTTGCTGGGTCAAAATGGTAGGTCTACTTCTAGTTCTTTGAGGAACCTTCATACTGTTTTCCACAGAGGTTGTACTAATTTTCAGTCCCACCAACAGTGTATAAGTGTTCCTTTCTCTCTGCACCCAAACTAACATCTATTCCTTTTGGACTTTTTAATAAAAGCTATTCTAACAGGGTTAAAGTGGTATTTCATTGTGGTTGATTTTCATTTCCGTGATGATTAGTGAGGTCGAACATTTTTGTATGTGTTTATTGGCCATTTGTCTGTCTTCTTTTGACAAACTTCTGTTCTTGTCTTTTGCCCATTTTTTAATGGGATTATTTGGGGGTTTTTTTGTTTGTTTTCTTTTTTTTTTTTTTTTTTGAGTTCTTTTTAAATTCTGGGTATTAGCCCTTTATAAGATGTATAGTTTGCAAATATATTCTCACATTCTGTAGGTTGTCTATTTGCTCTGTTGATTAATAATACCCTAAACCTTATAGAGATGGTGTCATAGGTTCCAAAGTATAGCTTTGCTGACGCTACTTTGATCCTTCTTAATACAAAGTACTTAAAATAATAAGTTTTACTCTACTACATGGAAAATGATAGCATATAAATTTTACAGTTATTTTTATTTGATGTTTACAGAATGTTTTAGCAATGGCAAGTTGAAGTTTATTTCAAATAAATTTGGAATTTGAGCTGATTTACTGCAGCCATATAATTTAAATTTCACAGGCAATGTATTTCAAGACATAGATATATATCACCATTGCAATATAGAAACAGATTGCTTACTTTATCCTGGTAGAATTATTTTGCTTTAGGGAAGGAATATTAAATTCCAGGTATATTTTTCAAGACTATTTCTTTACATTGAAGGAAGTATTTCTCCCAGTTGTTTTAAACTGATATAAAATAAAATTCTAGTCCTTTCTCATGAGATATCCCTGCTACATTAGAATCTGTTCTGAGCTTTGGCCCTCCACTCTGCATTTTAGGTGGAATAATTATCTACTAACTTTATTTCATGGTTCTGTCCTTGGTGTATGTATATGGAGGGGACGAGGGTCATGTCTTAAAAACAGATCATTCCTCATAATAACACAGGATTTTCTCCAATTCGGTCATATTGCTTGAGGCATTGCCTGCCTTCTCCGTTCCTGATCAACAGTTTCACTATGAGTCCTTGACTACAGTAATTAATTTAATTCTGTCAACAACCCAATGAGGTGACTATTATTTCTCTTCATTTTACAACTGAGGAAATGGGATAATTTGAGCATAAGCAGAGTTAGTGTATTTAACCTCCATCTTCTTCACATTTTTGTGACAATTTGCCTGAGAATAATTGTAGCAAACATTTATTTTCAGCTATGTTGTTGAAATAATGTAACTTAAAAAACTACAACTATAAATTTCTTTTCTTCACAAAATCCTTGACTATTAATTTGCTACTTATTTTGGTTAAAAAATTATTAAGGTATAAAGCAAAACAGCATTTTTGGAACTCATGTATCAAGGAAAAAAATGATGAAAATAACGCTGTCTACTGGAGCTGGTTTGTACTGAATCATGAAAGTAGATTGTTCAATTATCAGTGATTTTATGAATCTGTTTTAAATACAACTATTATTAAAATAAATTGTATAATTTTAAATCATATTATAATTCATACAGTATATAATTAAATCATACATTTATATATTATTAAAAACAAAGGTGGCAAATAATCAAAACCCATCAATTTCCTATAAGTTTACTATGTTAGCTGTGATCTATGTTCTTCAAGTTGTGTTTATTATACCTGTGTAGCAAAATGCTAAATTGCGTGTTACTACATATCTCCTCTCAGCTCTGTACTAAGTGACGTCACGTTGGTAGATTGAAATTAGTCATGATGGGACTATTCATACCATGAAATTTGACAAATGCTGGAAATCAAAACTTGATTCATTGTGTTTTGATTGCCTAGACTTAAGAAAGTGATGGAAAAATGTTAATAACGCAAATTAAACTTAAAAAGCTTCCTTGTCTGTGGTTATTGTGAATAGCGCGCACACATACGCATGCACACACACACAAATGAGAACATTTCTTCTAGTGATCAAACACTGTCATCTGATTCAGCAAAGAACCAGTCCATACCCTTGACAAATAAGTGAATTTCCAAAATAACTGTTTTGTTTTTGCAGTCACATATAACTTGTTAAATAAGCAAAATTATCAACTAACACTCATGTCAGAAGATCCTTTGCTCTTCAATGATGTGCATGACCTCTCTTCTAACTGGATAGTGACTGAGCATTTATTTGTAGTCTGATTTTTTCCAGTCATTGTTAACTCACAAGCGTAAGTATGCTACAGATATAAGAGGTTGGCGAAAATCAGTAAAACCCTTGTGTAAAAATCAATTGGCTGTATGGAATTACAGTAGAGTATTGCATTTTTATTATTATTTGTAAATTATGTTCTACGTACCTTTTAGTCAGTAAAATAAAATAAATTCAAACTTTTTTTTTCAGAGTTTATTGTTAAGCATTTACCAGCACACTACTGAAAAAATTCACTCAGCAAAGGCTGCAATATAGAAAAGAATTGTATAGTTTAGGAAATATTAAGAAAATATTCCCAGCATATAAATCAAAATAACATTGCAATTTTCTATTATAAATCAGTAATAAGTTAATAAAAAAATAAGACTGACAAAATAAGATGTTTACATTTATATGAAGAGCGGGTTTTTTTTTTTTATTGTTTTTGCTTTCTTTTTAAGAATCAGCTTTGTGATAGGCAGCCTTCTACCAACGCTTCCAATGATCTCTGCTTTCTGATATCCAGGAGCATGTGTAATATCTTCCCAGTAAGTATTGCCTTCACTCAGTGACTTGCTTCAATAAATAAAATACTGTAAAAGTGATTGGATTTCACATCTAAGACTAGATTACAAAAGACTACCTTCTATCTTGGGTGCACCCTCTCTCTCTGTGGCTTTTCTTGGGGCTTTCTCTGATAAAGCAAGTGGCCACGTTGTGAGTTGTCCCATAAGGAGGCTCTCGTGGTAAGTCAATACGGGCAGCCAATGGTTAAGAGACAGGGAGGAACTTAGGCCAACAGTCCAACAACAATGAGTTGAATCCTGGACAATGATGATAAGTGACCTAGAAAAGCAGATTATTTCTTAATTAAACCTTCAGATGAGACTGCAGCCTTGGTGGACAACTTTCTTGCAGCCTGTAAGAGATTCTGAAGAGAGGACCCAGCTAGTTCTTACCCCGATTCCTAACCTGCAAAAAAATTTAAAATAATCAATCTTGTTGTTTTAGGTCCCTAGACTTTGGGATACTTTATTAAGCAGCAATACATAACTAGTACAAGCATCATAAAAGTAAAATGAAAATTAAATTCTCATTACAATTATGTGATTGTAATAAAACACAAAATAAGCAATGATCTCCTTGTCCTTAATTATTACTTAACACAAACTACATTAGTCTCAAAATAACATATAATTATTCTTTTATAATGCTTTTTGAATTTTTTAACACCCAGTATAAAATCTTCTCTTTATATCAAAGGCAATGCTAGTGATATTTCCACATAGGCATAGAGGTATTATAAAATTATTTGTGCTCAAATCTCTCTATACATAATAAAACCAAGCAAAGAAGTAAAATTATTATAATTGTACATAGTTTGGAAATTATTACTCATGAAATTACAATCCCACCATCCCTAATTCACTGGATTTATCACATAAGTTTAATGTGTAATAATATTTGTTCAAATCTCATGAACATTTTAAGGGAAAACAGCCAAAATATTTCTCTCACTAATTTGTCATAGTAAAAGTTTCAATATTAATATATCTCTATTTATTTCATCTGTATTTCATCTATATCATCTATATCTATATCTGTATCATCTATGTCTATATCGAGGCTGAAAAGTCCTATAACCTGACAACTGCAAACTAGAGCCCCGGGAAAACTGGTGGTGTATTTCAGTTCAAGTCTGAAGGCCCGAGAGCCAAGGGGGATGATGTAAATTCCCGTCCAAGGACAGAAGATGAGAGGACAAATGGCCCCACTCAAACAGTGAGGCAGAAAAAATAGGGGTGAATTCCTCCTTCTCTTGCCTTTTGTTCTGTTGCCCACAGTGACAGGGATGATACCCACCTACACTGGGGAGAGCAATCTATTGAGTGCTCTGATTCAAATGCTACTGTATTCAAAAACACCCTTATAGACCCCAAAATAGTGTTTAATCTGGTCATTCCTTGGCCCAGTCAAATTGACACATAAAATTAACCATCACATTTGTTGATGCACCAAGAAATCACCCGTTTCTAGTTGATTACAAATATCTTGGATGGAGGTGTCACATTAATCATTATCATAAATATACTAATGACATATTTTCTGAAAGAATGTTTGAGTTGAAAGCTTGAGGTCATAAAATAAACAGAAACATTAGCCACGTTTTTGACCAGATGTACTTTTCATATTTCCATTTTTCTATTAATCCTATATGAGTGCTGAATTCCATTTGAGTAGCTATTCCTAGTGATCAGAACAGTGCACATCAAAACCTACTCAATATTCTCCCTATAATCTGGTTCTCTAATCTCAAATATTATTTCTAATGGTAAAAAAAATTGCACAACAAATATTTTAAAAGGAAAGCAAGAAACAGATGTTTTCCATGTAAATTTGACAACTCTGAAATCAATAAGAATTGAATTCAGGAAAAACTTTCAAGATTATCATCTGAGAGGTTTCTTGAGACATTTCCTATACATATTAGGAGGTTTTTGATGGTTTTACTTAAATGTGTTCTTGTCTTTGTTAAAGCTAATTGATTTTTAAAAATTTTCTATAAATATTTGTAATTTATCTTCCAAGCTTTACCCACGTTCTTTTATATTCTTTTATTCAGGCATTGAAATACTGCTTTCCCCCATGATACATTATGTATTATAATTTTCCAATTTTATTTTTGAAAGAATCTTAGTTTAAAGAAAAATCAGATAGATCTCTGTTGTAATCATATCTTTACTTGCAACTGTATAGTATCTTATGATGTCAATACACCAGTCATGCATGGCTTGACGATGGGAACATGTTCTGAGAAATTCATAGTTAGGCATTTTTTTATTGTGCAAACATCATAAAGTGTACTTACATAAATCTACATGTTACAGCCGACTACATGCCTAAGCCACATGGTATATCTTATGGCTCCCAGGCTTTAAATCTGTACAGCATGTTACTATCCTGCATACTATAGACAGCTGAAACACAATGGCAAGTATTTGTGTATCTAAACATATCTAAACATAGAAAAGGTACAGTAAAAATAAGATATCATAATCTTACGGATCCACCATTGTAAATGTGGTCCATTGTTGACCAAAATGTTATTACATGGCACATGATGGTATTTAATTGGCTAGCAACAGGGGCAGCTATAATATGTGTGTGTGTGTGTGTGTACAGTATATAAAATACATAATATATATAAAATTTATAAAGTTTAGACTCATGCTACAAATAGAACTATGAAGTTTAACATCAAAATTGATGATTTAATGAACTCAAGTAGCTTGATTGAATGGAATGCAAGAAAACTTATAATACTATTAGTTGCTATTTGTATGTCACTATATGTTTTGTTAGGATGGATCTTCTTGTAAATCTTTTTTTTTATGATTTTAGCATTTTTTCCCAGAATTATACATAAGCCCCATAAGCCCTCTCAATTTCTTTTTCTTTTTACTTTTTTTTTTTTTTAAACAGAGTTTCACCCTGTTGCACAGGCTAGAGTGCCATGGCGTCAGCCTAGCTCACAGCAACCTCAAACTCCTGGGCTCAAGGGATCCTTCTGCCTCAGCCTCCCAAGTAGCTGGGGCTACAGGCATGTGCCACTGTGCCTAGCTAAATTTTTTCCTTTTTTTTTTTTTTTTAGTTGTTTGGGTAATTTCTTTCTATTTATATTAGAGACGGGGTCTCGCTCTTGCTCAGGTTGGTCTCGAACTCCTGACCTTGAGCGATCCTCCCGCCTCAGCCTCCCAGATGCTAGGATTACAAGCGTGAGCCACTGCACCCGGCCCTAGTAAATCTTTATGTCTTATTATATGTCCACCTTAACAGCTAAATACTACTACAGCAATGTTAAAATATCTCCACATGATGTTTTCTAACCTATAAAATTCATTACTCTGAAAACAGTGTGCTTATTATGGTCATAAACATTGCTAGAAAGCCTTGTATTTGAAGAATAATGAGTTTGCCTAGATTGATTTCTAACACAGTTACATCTCCATTGCAATGTTAAGCCTAAAATGAGGTGATCTTTAATAAGCTTTCCATTTTAGCAACACTTATTTTCATTTATTTATGGACAGAGACTGCTTTTTGAAAAATTATTAATTCAAAGCCATATTTTATGAGAATATTTTCATCAACCAAATATTACAAACAGAATATAATATATGGAAAATAATTTTAAGGGCTCTATGAAAAAAAAATGAAATTTTTAATTAGCATATTAGTATATGGAATTCATAAAGTACACATTTGTTGGGAAAAATGTAAGGAGTAAAATTCTCTTACCAATAATAATAAACAGGTAAGTATAAAAGATAATTTGTATCTACCAAGAACAATTTGTTACAAGCCTTGGGTGATATCCTGGATATAGAGGCATGTCTATTCAAGGGTTGTTTAACATAAGTTTTAGATTCAAATATTCAAACACTACTGACAATTAAAACACACTGTTTAAAGAGGAATAAATGGTTTCTGTTGAAATATTTTTCATGATAGAATGAGGACAACTAGTAGTTTTATTGTTCCTGGAAACTGCTCAAGATTCAATATTGTGTGTACAGTGCATTCACATGGATTTGCCATGCTAATGGTGGTTTTGCTCCATTTATTGGTAAATTAGGTAACAAAGACTGAATTCAAGCAATATTAGTCAAAATCAATTGTAAATGACAGTTGTATTGATCACAGTCATTATTTTTTCAAACGTGTTGCTACTGTTGTGTTTTGCATGTAAAATTATTAATAAAAATAGGTAATATGTAACTTGAATTAAAAATTAACTATTATAACTTCATAAATTTATAATGATGGAAAGCTTCTTTATGATTCACAAAAAAGGCAAAATCTCAAGTTTCAGGTAATCATTTTTGGCTTAAGAAATATTTAGGTTGCAGTGATGCCCCTAATTCTCATATGTCAATATCTGAAGGGCTGTGTGATTACAGGAAGGAAGTCTACAGCATTAACAGAAACTAGATTCTGCTTTTTGAATTCTTTGGCTTAATGCTAAAAGCATATTTATATGATTTTTCCAAGCATATTGATTTTAATTAACTGCAAATGATTGAAACTCAAAACTGAAGATTGGCTTCTTTAAACCAATTGATCCAATTTCTTCTATATATTTATTCATATCAAAGCACACAATTCTAATAATTATTATAGTAATTAAGCCATACTTAGTTTGGCAAAAACAGTACACTGATAATAGGTCATAGATATACTAAAATGACCATCTTACTTTAAATTTGTAAAGCTAGACAAATACAGGCTAATAATAAAGTTAATATTTTTGAGTGCTAATTGCTTTCCAGGCATGTTTTAAGCACTTTACAAATATTGACCTATTTAACCCTCAAAACAACACAGTGAAGTGGTATTTGTTTAATCTGTCTTATACATAAAAAAATAAAGAATAGAAATTTTTATAATTTATCCCGAAACAAACAGATATTAATCATTAGAATCAGGAACTAGAGTCCGGCTCCAGAACCAAAAATCTCTCGTATGTAAAATATACTTGTAAGAAAATGTGGAAATTTGCTGACTATTAAAATTAAAGAAGCATTTCAAGGAAACAAAATTTTGATATATTAAAACTATTTAGGAAAAAACAGATCCTTGTGAAAATAATGAAAATTACACTAAATTTAATTTAATTTGCATGAGTCTGTGAAGTTATAATTATATTCTCTTTTACCAGATTCAATGTGTCATTTATTTATCTAACAAACTTGTGAAAGACATTTGGCTACAGCTGAGAAAGAAGACATCAACTGAAAACAGAAAAAAAACAAAAACAGAGAAAAAATTATTTTTTAGGTCTTTCTAATTTACTTCCTATACTTTCAATGAAGTTTGTTGCTACTTCCATGTCACGTTCTCAGTCTTGAACTAACTAGGGCACTGAGAATATTGGTGTTAAAATTTTAGACTCAATATAAAGATCATTTGCATTAGTTTCTTTATAAATTTATAAGGAAATACTGTTTTTTAGAAGTTTTCTATATATTTTCAATTGCAAAGATAGTAGTAAGTACTATTTAGCTGTATTTAATGCTTCCCATGGCTACATCTTATTTAATTTTTGGATAATTATTCATTCTTTTGAAACTCCTTTACAGAGACTTTGTGAAGACCATTGCACTAGGTGGTCAAAATAAGGTAAATGAAAATTAAGTCTTTGTTTTTAGTAACTCAAACAAATTGAATATAAATATACAAAAATTAAATGACTAATTATCTGGAAATAACAATAAGAAAAATAATTTATAACATTTATATGTATACACTACCGTGGCACTTTAGCTTATTAAGGGAATATGCTTCAAATTAATACAGACCTAGCCTCCAATCCTGGCTGCGTGACTTTTTGCAAGTTACTTTTCCTTTCTGAGTCTCAGTCTCTTCATCTGTAATTGGGGATAATAATGTCTACCTACAGGTATGCTGCATATAAAAAGCTGAGCAACTGCCTCTCACTTAAGAAACACTCATAGCTTTTAGTTATTGAGAGTATTTCTAAATTAACTATAAGTTATTAATTCCTAATAATAAAAGCCAACCTGGCATTTCTCACAGTTCTGGCAATAATTTTTAAATACAATGGCTAATGCTATAAAATATGCAGTGTTATATTGTCTTCTTACAACTCAATTCATCCATTTACAAAGTCTTAGAAATTTAAGGGTCTGCATGGGAAAGATAAATTAGGTCCTGAGGCAGGAGATAATTTGACAATTCACTGTGATAGAAGAACCTTTCAGTGTTTCACTTCTCCTTATAAACCCTGATTATAATTTGACATTTTTAGGGCCCCATTCATACTGCACAGAGTTTCACTGCATTAGTAAATCATTTCATAATAATAAAAATTAGAATTGTGCTTCTAATTTCAAGTTTCAAGTTCACTAAAGGAAAAAAAAAGAATTAGGTCGTTTTAGCACCATACCATAAAATTACAGTTCTTCATATTAAGAAGTTAGCTTTATTTCAAATTTAACATTATTAAACATGAGAAAATAGTGGGAAGACTACTGTCAGTGAGATGAATCATTTTATTTACCTACGATTTGTTCTAGTCTACTTTTTACTACTTCTTTAGCAATGGGCTGTGCTATTTAAGAACATGAGCCAGAAATCTAAAATTAATGTTACATTATTTTAGCAACATACTTTTCATCTCAGTGAATATTTCTTTTTAAAAAAAATATTTTCTATAAATAAATAAATACATTATATTCTTGATTTATGTGAGAAAATTCTCCTAAAAATCATGTGGATATTAATTAAAATTTTACTAAGTTTTTCAAATATGTTTTCATCCTTCATAGAATGTGTGTGTGTGTGTTGTTTTATCTTTGTCATATAATGGAAAGAAAAACAAAAAGGTTATAAAACAGAGCTCTACCATTCACAGTAGGCACTTTCCCTCAATAAATATACATATATATATACACACATATATACATATTATATATATGGGAAACAGCAATTCAAACTCAAGCAAAGTCTTGCCTATACCATTATACAGGATCCTCACTTAAGAAAAGACCTATCTTGAAAACAGACTTACTCACAGAAGCAACTCCTATGCGGTTTTTCTGACTTAATATGTCTGGGTACACGGTAATCAAAGTGCATATGAAAAGAACAAGTTACACGACAAATACATATAAAAATGTATATATAAACAAATTTGCTTAAAAATAGTTCATGAAAATAGCATTATTACCTGTATACTTTATACCAGGAAGGTGAAGAAACATGTCAATGGACTACTCTTTCTACATTAAAAAAACTGCCACCATAGAGAACATGAAATCTTCTAGGAAATAACAACATGGTGCTGATAGTAGAATTCTTATCTATAATTTAAAAACCAGATACAATGGAATATAATCATCACATTGTTAAGAAAAGATAACTGCAAGTTAGAATTTAGCAGTTGGTGAATATGCCTATCAAAAATGGATCTTGAAAGTACTTCAGCCCAGGCTCTGAAAAGGAAGACTTTGAAAGAAGGCAGCTGGGCTAGGAATGCAGACATGTGTATGAACATGGCTGGCATAGGGCAAGAAGGGTTGAAATAGTTGGGAGAACTGAATTTTTGCCTATAATTCCCTCTAGAAAAATGTAATGCATTAACTGTGCACCAAGTCTCGTATGGGAAGGGCAGCTACCCCATGAGATTGGTCAGGGAGGCTTTGTAATTGTCTATGGTCAGTCTTAAAGGATAAAACAGAGGGCTTTAGTCTGGGGCCAGATTCAGTCATCACCAATCCCATGGACCTTTAATGTATGAGAATAGTGTGAACAACTCTATGCACACATATAGATGAAGTTAAAGATCAATTCCTTAAATTACACAAACTACCAAAATGATACAATTAGAAATAGATAATCTAAATAGCCTTTTATCTATTAAAGAAATTGAATTAATAATACATAACCGTCCTTCAAAGAAACCATCAGGTCCAGATGATGTTTCTCATGGTGGTTTCTACCAAGTATTTAAGTAAGAAATAATTCTAATTCTTCTTAAGTTCTTTTGAAAATTTTAAACAAACAGAATACTTCTTAATTTAAACTCCAAGGTCAGAATTACCCTAATGTGGAAACTAGATAAAGAAATTGCAAAAAAGAAAAACTACAGATTAATATTTCTTATGAACATAAATGCAAAAATCCACACTAATATGCTACCACATTGAATTCAACAATAAGTTATACAAAATGACTAAATGAAATCTATTCAACTATGCAGGGTTGGATCCACGTTCAAAAATCAGTCAATGTAATCTACTACTTCAGTGGCAACCTGGGAATATAAAGAAGTTTTTGAACTTGATGAAGAGCATATATAAAAATCCTGCAGCAAAATCTACATGAAACATCCAACATAATGGTGACAAACAGGACAGTTTTTTCCTAAAATCATGAAAAAACATTGTAGTGTAAGTCCTAGCTAGTGCATTAAGATGAGTAAAGAAAATTAATTTACACAGGTTGGGAAGGAAGAAACGAAACTATCTTTGGTCACCTATGACATGATTGCCTACGTAGAGAATACCAAAGAATCAACAAACATCTCCTGGAGTTAATAAACAAGTATGACAAGGTTGCAGCATATAAAATTTATATTCAGAAGTTGATTTATGTATTTTATTACCAGCAATAAACAATTGGAATTTGAAATCTAAAGATGAAATCATCTTTGCATGTAACATGCAAAAAACAGAATATGTAAGTATAAAACAAAATATATACAAGATCCATATGAGAACTTTAAAACTCCAATGGAAGAAATAAAAGAAGATCTAAATAAATGGAGATATTTATTTTTATGTTTATTAATAGCAAAATTAATTAGTTATTTGTACCAAATGATCCATAATTACCCTCATTGTGTAGGTTAAAATATACTATAATAAATTTGTATTCTGTAATGTTTAAAAATATTGTTTGTATGGTTTCATATGTTTAAGAAGGAAAATTCATTTTAAAATTAATGATCCATTCAGATTCTGTTTCCATTTTACTTCTTCAGAAAGTACACATAACCTTTGGAAATGAAGTAGGACTTCCAAGAATTTATACAAGTTCAACAAGCCAATAACAAATTAGGACAAGTGCAAGTTAGACTTGCATTTTCCACTATGGACATATGCAAACATTGAGCAATTAGAATGTAGTTAGCCTAAAGGGAGATGTGTGGCAAGTGTAAGAGAAACATGAGATTTCAGACATAGTCTGGAAAAAAGGATGGCCAGTATCTCATCAGTTACTTTTAAATTGGTTGCATGTTGAAATAATCTTTTGAATATGTTGGATTAAATAATTCTATTCTTAAATTTAATGTCACTTTTTTCTTTATACTTTTAATGTGTCTACTAGAAAATTTAAAACTACATTTGTGGCTTGCATTACATTTCTATCAGACAGTCCCAAGTTAGTCCATCACCTGCTGGTGCTTTATGTGTGTTTTATTCACTGGTACATTTGTGAGTATTGTTATTATTCACTTACCCATGAACTTTCAAAGACCTTTCCACTTTCATGATGAGTGTGAGGGGAAGTCCAGGCAATGAATTATTCACTTTCTAGCACTAAGGAAGCAGTTAGTGGATCCCAAGAGGAGTGTGAAACGCAGGGCAGTTTTAAGGGGACCGGCCTTTGACATGTCCTCTGCCTTTAAGGGTTTGACACTCTGTTTCAATTTAGGCAAATATCATGCTTATCAGACTGTTGCCTGCCCATGTATTTACTCTTAGAAACAGACATTACTTTCCAAGCTTCATGGATAAAGCTGTGTTGATTAGATTGTGCTAAAATTTTCATTGTTTTTATTCCCATTCACAAAAAAAAAAAAAAGATATTTAGTTTTTATGGACTGGAAGATTCAATATTGTTAAGATGCCAGGGCTTCCCACTTTGTTCTGTAAATTCAACTCAATTCCAATTAAAATCCAGCCAGTTATTTGGTAGATACTGATAAACTGATTCTAAAGTTTATAAGGAAAAGTAAAAGGCCTAGAATAGCCAACAGGACACTGAAGAAAAACAGCCATCAAAACTAAGCCATACATTGTTAAGGCATACAGATCTGGATAGACAGACAATAGATGATTATGATAGAGAAATACATAGATGAGTGTTAGTTCAGGATGCTATAACAAAGTACCGTAGGCTGGGTAGTTTATAAACAACAGAAATTTATTTTTCACAGTTCTGCAGGCATAAAATCTGAGATCAGGGTGGCAGCCAGAATACTTGGGCTCTGGTGAGGACTCTCTTCTAGGCTGTAGACTGCTGTCTTCTTGATATATCCTTACATGGCAGAAAAAGGGCTAGAGTTCTTTTGGGTCTCTTTATAAAAGGGCACTAATCCCGTGCATGAGGGCTCTACCCTCATGACCCAATCGCTTCCCCAAACCTCCACTATCTAATACTTTCACATGGGATTAGCACTTCAACATATGAATTTTGGGGGCACACAAAGCATTGAGTCTATAATAAATAGATTGACAGGTAGATAAAACATCTAGGGTTGGCAAGTGTGTTATTGAGGTTTTCATTTCATTATCACTTAAATACTATAATATAATATCTGTGTAATTATCTATATTCATAGTCTTTTGTGTGCATCAAACGTTTTAATTTTTTTAAAAAATTCAACAACTGGAAAAAAATAGTGCTAAATATTTATCTAATATCTATGTCATAAAATATATTTTAAACATAAATATAAAAACAAATGCAGAAATACGTTGGAAAATAAATTTTTTTTTGCGGAAAAAATTAGTTTTGCACCAAAAACATAAACTGAAAAAAAATTTACGTCATATAGACAGAGTTAATACTGTTAAATATAAATTATAAAATAAAACATACATATTTTGTGAAACAATAGTGAATAAAATTAAAACAATGCCAATAAAAATACCTGACAAACTATAATGAAACTGTTTATGAAACACATTTATAATCTGAGTAAAAAACATAAATATTATCTACATGTCATTGCAATCAAATAACTTTAGTTTGATGTAGTAAATTATTGTATTGCTATTTTTCTTATTAAATTGAAACCTGGATTTCTAATTATCATACCCACAATAGTATGGATAGTAGCAAATGGCTATTAATACACATAATAGTTAGATATATGAACATATACAAGATTTCTAGAAGCCTATGCTAACTGATTTTAAAATTATTAAAGACTCTTTGATGTAGTAATTCTCTTTCTCTAAAGTTTCCTTAATTTCTATTCATTTTATCAGAAATGCATATGAATATATACATTTTAGTTTCTAGATAGTTGCTTCACATATTTCTAATATTATTTAAAAATTAAAATGCATTCAAATGCCTGAGTATGAATTATTATACTTAAGTATATTAAAATATGTAAATATATAAAAATAAACATAATTTTAAATAATATATATGATATGAGGCATATGATGAAAACAAGTTATAATACAGAGCTATTTGTTTATTTGAATATGAGTAATCTACAACAAAGAAATAATACTCATCTTGAGGAAGTATAAGAAGATTCCAGAAGATGTTAAAAGTATTTTAGTTTATAGCTTTCTCTTCCCTCAACTTTCCATGATTGATAATATAACTATTTTTATATTTGCAAAATAATACTTTTTGAGCCGTGCGCAGTGGCTCATGCCTGTAATCCTAGCACTCTGGGAGGCTGAGGTGGGTGGATCCTTCGAGCTCAGAAGTTCAAGACCAACCTGAGCAAGAGTGAAACCCCATATTTATTAAAAAAAAAAATAGAAAGAAATTAGCTGGACAATTAAAAATATATAGAAAAAATTAGCGGGGCATGGTGTCTCATGCTTGTAGTCCCAGCTACTCAGGAGGCTGAGGCAGTAAGATTGCTTGAGCCCAGGAGTTTGAGGTTGCTGTGAGCTAGGCTGATACCACGGCACTCTACCCAGGGCGACAAAGTGAGACTCTGTCTCAAAAAATAAATAAATAAATAAATAAATAAATAATACCTTTTGTTTTGTTACGTTGAGTTAAACACAAATTCTCCTCCATCATTCCTGTACAAATGGTTAAAACAAATGATTCAATCACAATATGGCAACCTTCCTGGATTCCAGACCTCCTAAGCGATATGCACGGTAATTAAAAAACCCTGGAGAACCCAAAGTTTGGAGGAGAGTACTGATGTCACGAAAGGAAAGGTGTTTTTATGGGGTCTGAAAAAGATCTGACTTTGGGAATGGAGGACATCATTGCAAATCTGACAAGCAGAGACAGTCCCAAAGACCCCTTACTCACCGCTCAGTACAGCTAATGGCTGTTTAACTGCAGATGTCAGAAAGACCAAAGGGTAGTACAAAGGCCTCTCCTCTCTCATGTTAGAATGGTACATACAACCTGTGGGAAATTATCTATCACTCACAAATCAAAGGAGAAAGAGAAGAGAAGGATAAGTATACTGTACTGATTGTGATGCAATATTGAATCGACCAATTATAATAGCCAATGTGATGGAGATATCTACTTTTGACAATTTAAAATTTCAAAATAAAAAGATGATTATAATGTGATACCAGCTAAAAAATGAAACAAACACAAATATATATTTATTTACATGAGCATTTTATACCAACAACCCACTTGTTTCCTTATCAAATTTCTATCTGTTCAAGTCTGTTGTTTGCTTTTGGTGCACCCACAGTGCTTTCTTTGAACTGGGATTTGCCCTTTCTTATGTTTAGAACCATATTGTCTTTGCAGAAAAGTTTTTAGTTTATAAAGTGTTTTAGCATCTACCATAGATGCAGAATGATTATCCTTGTTTGAAGGTAAAGAAGGAGTGTTTATCTCCAATATAAGTGAAAAATTATGGATGCCTGTTTTACTTGTTTTCCAAAGATATCTCTGACTTGCTAAGGCCAATTTTCTACAATATGTATTTTTGTATCTGGGTAACAAAAATGTGTTGTTTTATTTTTTTAACAAAAAATAAAAAGAGGACTATTTTAAAACAAATTTTGTGAGAGAAAAACAATATTGGTTGTAACAAAATTTTCCTTTGCACAGGCACAAGATTGCAATAGCAAATCCTTAAAAAAAAATGCACGATCACTTTTTAAAGGTATATAAAGCCAGGTTCAATTGTAGACCACAAAAAAAGCACTTATTAACTTATTTATTCTTTATTTATTCATAACTGCTGACTCAGTGCTACCTCTGTAATTAATATCTAACCAATGCACTATGTGTATTTGAGAATGACTTTATATGCATTTAGAAACTAATATGCTGCAGGATATTGCACTTTATAATTTTGTTATCCAAACATATACTGGGTTTTATTTATGCTAATGTAATCACAAAATTTGATAATGGAAGGAAAATTATGAGAGCTTATTTTCTTTTAATGTAGCAGGTTTTGGTAATTAAGCCTAAATTGAAATTGGATATGTATTCCTAGTGACCATTCACGATAGTCCCAATACCCTGTTGTATCTTCTTATTTGCATGTAGACTGAAAAAACTCCTAAAGAAATAACAAAAATTGCATCAACACAGTAGACCAAGAGGCAATTACTGCAAGACAAAAGATACTGTAGTCTCACTTAAAAGGCAATTACCTTAGCTGAAGAAGAATTTGGCATGATGAGCTGGTCTCAGCAATAGAAATTTGAGAACCAGAAGGTTGTTATGCTTTAAGATGCATCAAGGTAGTCATTACCTAAATCCATTCCAGAGTAGTTATCGTCATGTGTTGTTGCTTAGTTTCAGTAAGGAATGCAAAGTATGACCTTCAGTGACAGAGCGAGAGCGACGTTTATATATACTCAGTGTTGTTGGTCATTGACAATGTCTCCCAGAAGGAGAATAGGAGATATTTCCCTTCCAGGTTAGAGGGTGGAGCAAAAAGCAGTAGCACAGAGTGGGCCAATAGTGATGATAGTGATTTTAAGAATGTGGGTAGAGATACAAAGAGCCTCTATGAGTACTAATCCGTGTGCTATGTCAGGAACAGTAATGCTACAGTTAATTGCAGCGGAAGAATATGGGTTTTTTATTAGACGGGGTAAAGTCTTAATCAGAATTCAAAAATACAAGCCAGCCCAGTTGAGCAGCTAGAGGCTGAAGTGGTAGTGGTTCATCCAGGAGAAAAGAGATAAGAGACAGGGACATGGTGGGGGAATCAATCTTATCTGTGCAAGAAGGAGAAAAGACTGTTAGTGCTATGTGATGTTCTGGAGAAATTTCACATTGCAAAGGAATGGCAAATTTGAAAATTGTGGAGTTAAAGTATTGCAATTCTGCATAATGGGTCAATAAGTGAAAGAATATTGGGTATGAATATTGATTTACTATGTATGATAAATAAGGGTTGGTGAAGCCCAAAGACATTTGCTCAAACTGGAGAATTAAATGGTGGGTAATGTGACCTTACTCATGGTATGCTAAGTGGGAGAGAAGTACCTATGAAGCAAAAATAGGACGTTTTCTAAACAGCAGTAACAGAAGACTACCAAAAGTATAACATCAATGAAGATCAAAGAAATATCAGAAGGAATCAAACTGTACATGGGAAGGGTTAGGGATTAAGGGTTACTTTTCTTGAGTGTTCTTCAGAAGCAGTGATCAGCGCTAGCAAGGAGGCAATAACTGAAAGTCAAGAATGACCTCTGAAAACAATTCGTTTAGTAGAAATCTTGACCTACTGAAATTTACTAATATTTATACAGATTCAAACTTGTATCAATAATGCCCCGCTAAGATGTTCTGAGGAGCTTTGCCCTGGGGATGATCATGTTGTTAGAGTAGACATGAGCTGCTTTGGGGAATTTTAACTCTACTGGTTGCATAAGTCTCCTTAATTTGTGAAAGAAAAAGTCATTTGGGGGGAAAAATGAATAACAAAGTTCTCTGCTTATAGTAAAGAAAGTGTTTATAATTTCAATTAAATTAATTTAATTTTTTAAAAATCAAATTTCTATTACCTGAACTTGAATCAGATTATTTGTCTAATTTCTTAGTTCCTCTTAATTTGGTGAAAATAAGAAAAAAGGATATTTTCTAGTGGTATTTATGAAATAAAGTATTTTAAAAATATTAAAATAAACTAAGTTGGATAAAAACACAAGAAAAATTGTATGTAGCATGTACCTTAAATGTGCTTACATTTTAAGGTAAAATGTTTAAATTATGTTGCAGTGCTTTAAAATAATAGTTGATCATTATTAATTTCTTCAGGTACTTATTGTCACAATATTAATCATGATGAGCTCATTTGGCATTAATGTGCATGTCATAACTAGTTCTTTGGGATTTCAACAGTGGTTTCAGCAGTGATTAATTGCACGATTATTTTAAAGGGTTACCAATTTTCTTAATGCCTCCTACCTGACAAAAGAGTTTGAGTTGCCTTTTTGCAGAAATAGAGTATAACAAGTGCATTTGTCTTTTATCCGTGGAGTCAAAATTAATCCTTGTATTTAAATCTCAGGTGGCTACTTGAGCTCATTTCTTGCTATTTTCATTCATAATCTCAATATGCCATCCTGATTAAAATACCGTCTTTTAAAGATTAATCATCTAACACAGGTGATATTTTGAATATGGATGGGAGTTGGGATGTGAGGAAATGCATCATTTCTTTTAAAAAGCAACCAAAAAATTAGTTTAAAAAATGGGGGCAAGGTGAGAAACTATGAGGATGGTGGCTGAGCTAACAGAAAAGTTACCAGCCTGAAATACATCTCTCTTAGAATTCACAAAAACCTTATTAATATCTGAATCTCTGAGGGCTTGAAGGGGATAATTTGATATAATCTTCTGTAGATTACAAGGACATAAGAGAACATGAATGACAGGTTTACCTATGGATCTTCAATACCACAGGAAACTTAAAATATTTAAATGAGACATCTAAGTATATCCAAAATTATTATTTTTAAGTAACATAAACTTATTTTCTTAGTGATTGTGTTAGTATGTTTTTCTGGTTATTTTCTTTTCTGGTAGTATTTTTCCCCTAAGAATTGTAAAACTATTTCAGCAACTTTTAATTCCAAAGAAAAATAAGTAAAATATAGCATTTATGTAAATTCATTCCATATCTCTTCTTCATGCTTTTATCTTTCCTCTCCCACTGACCCTAACCCAAGCAATTACACACATGAAGAAACAACCTATTACACACATGAGGACACTGTTTCTCCATATTTAGGTATTATTCCTCAACTTTTGGTTATCGAATTTCCACTATATATGCAATATATTCCAATTCTTCAAGGATGAGAGTCTCTGCATTAAAATTATGAGTTTGTATTTGCTTTACATTATATTAGATGAAATTTTAATCTGCCATCATATAAGTTAGGAAATGTTAGATAAATTCTGGTTAATAGATAACCACCATTATTTCAACAGATCATTTAAGTAGAGTATTTCAATCTAATATATAGCATATAAGTATTGCCTTTTTCTTAATATTTCTGCATTTTATTTATTTTCAAAGGAACTTGAAAACAATATGCTTAAAATTTACTGTATTCGGTATAAATATGCTTTAAAGTAAACGAATTTTAAATTAAAGATATGAGAAAAATGTATTAGAAAGAGCATGGGAGTAGAGACAAAGAGAAAGAGAGACACATTTTGCAAGGATTATGACAGAATACAAAATGTGCCCTCTACCATTCTAGTCACATAAAAATTATACAAACATAACAGCAACCACATCAAGACATAAAATTTTAGAGAACATATTCATACTTCAAAAAAAGAAAAATCTTTAGGATACGGAAACATCAAGAAATTTCCTCTGTGAAAAGCAATTAGAAAAGCTCTATCTTATAATTGAAAGAAGAAACTTCTGGAACACTTGTTACTTGCTGTAACTCTGAACAGAAGAAAAAAGTCATCCATAAGGAATTCAAACATCAGCTTTGAGCTCAATTATGAATAGATTCTAGATTTATATTTCCTATTTTGCATACAGACTCCAAAGACCAAATATTATTATAGGTAAAAATGGCTTTCAGTAGAATCAAACCTCTGACATAAACCAGAAACAAACCCAAAACTGCTCCATAGGGGAAACTTATGCAATACAGAGTTCACTGGAAAATCAAGTTTCTTTTGAACATGAGTTGGCAATAGAAAATTAGAAATTACCCAGAGAAACATGCCATCATCAGTGTTAGTTATTGGAATAATTTGTGTTAACCTGAAAGAGCCCATCTGTCAAAATGAAATCTGAGTGGCTAACTGGGCCTAAATATGAAATAGGGTCAAGTGGCCATTTGTCGACTAAAGGTCATACATGTACTCTGAATTCCTGGAAAACTCACACATCTGCTTAACTTTGGAACTTTCATAGCTGATTGTTCGTGTTCAAGTCTCCTGAACTAAGGCATGGGATTTGGCCTAAATCAACCAATCAGAACTAAGCAAATTTGAATCCTTAATTTGCATAAATGAATCTGATTGGAAAACTAAGCTGGAAGTTTCTCTATAAAAGCCAAATTCTCCCTTTGTTCTCTAGAACTGTTCCTTCCCTTTCCTGTAAGCTGAGGCCTCCCTGGTGTAGGAGCTGTTCACTAGATAAAGTCTCCTCCAAATTCTTTTTCAGAGAACTTTTGTTCATATTAGTAACTCTAGTTAAAGAAGTAGAACAATCTGAAAGATATTAAAATTCATTTTTAAATGATTGAAGAGAAAATAGATAAAAAATAAGAGACAATGAACAGGATAATAAAAAAATAGACTAGGGAAATTTGTCAAAATATTATTAGAAGTAGGAGAAGGAATGATAAATGATGAAATTAAAAGTCAAATGATAATATAAATCTAAAGACTTAGTTAATGAAATGGAAGATACATTTACACAAATTGCTTTATAATGGAGCACAGGGAAATAGGTAGAAAATAAGAAAATTATATTAAAATAAATGATGAAATGAACAAAGCTAATAAATACTTGATGAAATTTATCAGTAATAAAACATTATTGAAAGAAACACTAAAGGAGAAATTTTGATAGGAAGAAAATGAATCTCAGAAGAAGGTCTGGAGAGAAAGACCAAATGATTACTAAATACTGGTAAATATATTGTTATATCTGGGAGAATATTGGATGTTAAAAAAATTCAAAACAAAATAGACCTAAATGAAAACAGCAAGGCAAACTCAAAGAAATACTTGTTTTTATCACATATGGGAGAAAAGATATTTATTAACTTTAGGAGCTAAACAATGGGTACATATGTATATGGAATGTGAAATGATAGGCATTAGAGACTAGGAAGGGTGGGTGGTGGAGGGGTATGGATTATAAGAAATTACTTAATGGGTATAATGTACATTATTTGATGATGGATGTGCATTGAAAGCCCAGACTTTTAACACTATTCAATATAACCATGGAACAAAATTGCACTTGTACCCTTTAAATTTATACCACAAAAGGGGGAAAAATATTTATGCATGCCAAAAAATTAAGAACACTCCTTTAAAACTTAGAAAGAAAATATGTAACTATAAAAAAGTGAAGGAAAAGGAATTCAAAAAACAAGCAAATAAATGAAATGTTTAATTAAAATAACAAAGAAGAGAATCAGAAAAAATAAGGTAACAAAAATCCTAGTAAATAAACTAAAAGGAAAGTCATAAAATGTCAACATAACATTTCAGTAACCGTAATAATTGTAAATAGGCTACAAAGCAATTATGAAAAGAGAAATTCTCGGGTTAGTTAGAAAATTAATATCTAGTAACAATTGTTATAAGATCAAAAAAATGAATTATGCACTGTCACTTCAGAATAAAATGGAGTAACAGTAACCAGATTTCATACTTTAAAGACTAGAACATTGAAAAATTATATGAAAATAATTTTCATAGACATTGTAAAATAGAATTATGTAGCTCCATGATCTATGAGATAAGGGAAATAAGAAAGGTTAGTGTGGAAATATTACCAGCTTACTTCCTGGAAACTTTCCAGGCCATGAAGCAGGGAGTGGCAACCCTAACACAGACCATTGGTCCGGTGGTATTAATGTTTGGAAGCCCACAATGGAAATTTAGGAAAACTAAGAAAGTTAGATTAGGGGGAAAGTACTAGAGAAAAAGGGAGCTGCACCAGAGGAAAAATAATTTAATATTTCAATAACAACGAGTACTACATAAGGCATTCCTCGATTAACCTGATTTCAATAATTTTTTATACTCAGAATCTATTTTTATTTACAAAACTAATAAACAATTTGTTTCCATATACTCATTAGTTTAACTGATAAAATATATACAATACATATATTTTAAAAAAGAAATGTAATTTGAAAATACACACATATACATATAGAATTTAAAAATTCATCTTTAGATTTTTCATGTTACCAGTTATTTCCACAATTCATCCATATGTGTCCTGTGCCTGAATCTTTCTTATAAGCCCCCCTCTGAACTCCAATCTAAATTTTTGAAATTATTCTTAAATAAGTTAGAGTAACATGGGGTTACTCTTCTGAGTTTCATTTTTTAAAGTTTCTCAAATAAAATGTAATAGTTTAAGCTTCATTGGCAACATTTTCAGTGATAAATATTGGCTCATTTAAAACTCACAGGACTCTCATAAGCAATCAATATTCCTCCCATCTTAGAGATAAGAAGGCAGGCGCATAGAGATTAGAGAACGTGCCCTGCTTACACAGTGAGTGACCCTTGCTCAATGAACCCGGTCAGTGACACTCCAGAAGTCAGGATAAAAAAATGTAACTCCTAAGGGGGGAAAAAAAAAAGAAAGAATGGCCAAATTCTTGTTTTCATCAATGGTAATCCTTAAAATTGTTACTGTCACTGTTAGAATCTGTGTCACTATGAGAATAATCAGGCTTATCTTCATAATGTGTTTTAAAGGTGAATGTTTTGTTTGGAGTGGTCATTAATGAAGTTAAGAAATGGACATTAAGCATAGGATTGGCAGAAAACAAAATGACTATCTTATCTACAAATGTTTTGATGCACTGAAATATAATCTGCACAAAGAAATATTTCATTTTGAATAGACAACCTTATCTGTGTTCTTAGTGTAGAGACAGTTGAAACTTGGCAGAGTTTCTGCTCTGCTTTGTTTTGCATTATTTTCAATTGAATGGAAAAATGTTAACATTACTGAATTGACTAGAATTATCAGAAGAATGTTTTTGAATATTTAAAGCAAAATTTATTCTTTATTTTATCTGATTAGGACAGTTAAGCAAAATAATGTTACATCTCAGTTGCCTCAGTTTTACTCTTTAATATTTAATTATTCTCTTTGAAAAATGTTTATTCTGAAATAAAGTTGAAAAATAAATTGATTCAAAATATATTTTTAAATTTTATTTCATAAGTATTTTAATAGTGGCAAGACTTAAAGTATATATGTTAAAATTTTACCCAGTTCCTAAGTTTATTTAATGTGTGTGTATTTTAAATAAATAGAAATATAGTAAGAAAAGATGCAAGGGAATTACTATGCTTTAAAAACTCTTCCAAATATATTGTTTATTTTACTAATGTCTTTGCTTCTTGACTATCAGGTAGGGAGCACATTAAATTGTTTTTATTTATTTACTCAACTACTATCATAACTAAAGTTTCCATATGTAAGAATCTGTGAATTCTTACCAAGTGTTTCCACTGGAATGTTTTATCTGTATTTATCATCTAGTTTAATAAACATCCTAGTTATATTGCCAAACGTAGCCATGAATTAATCTTCCTTAAGGTATTAAAAATTCTGTTTTATCATTTAAGAAAAAATATTTTAGGAGTCCAGTGTATCATCTTATCAAATATCCAGTTTCACTTTCGTATTATTCTGATTACAAGTGCTCAATTGATGTGCGGCTTTGTCTTATGCTGTACAACAGGGCTTGGCTAACTTGCTCTCTAGAGAGCTGCATATAAATATTTTATGCACTGCAGGTCATATGATGTCTTTCTTAACTACTCAATAAAGTCATTGTGTCAAGAGCGGAGTCATGGAGAATACATAACAAGTAGATGAGGCTGTGTCTGAATTATTTTTTCTAAAACAAGGGGTAAGCCTAACTTTTTTGTATGATCTTATCTCTGCTCAACTCTCTTGCCTTATTACCTCTCTCTCATCCATTTACTCTTTTCCATCTCTAACCTTTCTTTTGCTTGGATATATTTATTTAATTTCTAGATGAGATCTGCTGTATATTTTTTGGACCTCTGTCTTTCAACACGAACACATCTGTGCATGTGTTCAAAAGTCAGCCTCTTATCAAATTTCACCTGTGCTAGAGGCCTTGTTTAACTAGCTTTCTCTTTTATCTACACACACATACACATACGCATGCAAACACACCCATGTGAATGCGTACTATACTCTCCATGTATTAATTAGAGAGTCATGTGTCTTGATTTACAAAGAAAAGCCCTGGTTTACATGGAACAGACCTGGTTTATTTCTGCTACACATGTATTGCATCCAGTAGCCTCTTTGTTCCAGACATTACATGGTTCAAACAAATACTATTATTTGCAATATATAAGATGGAGTAGGTTTGATATAGCTGTTCTTTATCCGATCCTGCTTTTGCCACAGTTGATTCTAAAAGTGTGTTACATGCATGTTCAATGAACAGAGTTCTTTCCTGAACATATCATTAAATGTGAAATACAACCAATGATAACTTGCTTCTCTTTTCCCTACCCTTTCTAGAGAAAATGTAATGAACCTTTCTTCCAAGGACATAAGGCTATGAATCCTGTGATAGGATAAATTGTGTTTGGATATGAAAGGCTAGTGGCAAATATTTCCAGGCACAAGTGGTTTGGGAAGAAATTTTAGAGGCTGCTGCCAGACTGGCCTCTTGGTGTGCCCATGTTATGCCAAAGAAGTACATGAAAGCCGCAGAACTACAGATAACACTGACATCACCAAATTTTGGCTAGGATATCAAATGACAGAAAATCATGTTCATTGGTGGTAGGATTCAAAATGGCACAGGCACTTTGGTAAACAGTTTGGCAGTCTCTTATAAAAGTAAGCATGCTCTTACCATACAATCCAGCAATCATTCTCCTTGGTATTTACCCAAATTAGTTGAAAATTCAATGCACACAAAAACATGGACATGAATGTTTATAACAGTTTTATTCATAATTGTTAGAATGTGGAAATAGCCAAGATGTCCTTCAATAGGTCAATAGATAAATAAACTATGGTCCATACAGCAGTGGAGTATTATCTGGTGCTAAAAATGAATGGACATCGAGCTATGTAAAGATATGCAGGAAACTTAAACGCATATTGTTAATTGAAAGAAGCCAATCTGAAAAACTACATACTGCACAATTCCAATTGTATGACATCCTGAAAAAGGCAAAATTATAGAGACAGTAAAAGTAGCAATGATTGTCAGGGGTCGAAGTGGGGTAGAGGCATGAATAGTCTGAGCACAGTGGATTTTTAAGGCGGTGACACTATTCTTTAAGATGCTATAATGGTGGATACATGTTAGTATACATTTGTCCAAACCCATAAAATGTATAACACCGAGAGTGAACCCTAATATAACTGTGAGCCTTAGATGATAGTGATGTGTCAATGTAGGTTCATTGTTTATACAAAAGTACTACTCTGGTGTGAAATGTTGATGGCGGAAGTGCTGTGCATGTGGGTGGAGAGAGGGTCTATGGGAACTCTGTACTTTCTGCCCAATTTTCCTGTACACCTAAAACTACTCTACAATATAATCTATTAAGAAATTTTATTGTGCACTAAAGTAAATGCAATATTTTCTGGCTCACCAATGGATTATGGATTCATAACTGGTTATGTCCTCCAATTTGAAGGTACTCCTTTTGGAAATTTCATTGCCTTACAAATATTTGAAGTTCTCACATAATTAAGAACATAGAAAATTAAACAGCATTCATTTGTGTTGTTTCAGTATAGGCTGTGATTTCTCCATAAGTTTTTGAGGATAGGAATATTTTCTCTTTGTATTCCTAAGACCTAATGTAATGTCTAGTACACGATAGAAACTGGGTTAATTATTGTTGATTGAGAGATAAAGATTTTTTTTTTAAGAATTTTTGTTAAGGAGTCTGGGAATCATAGAACCACATTGACTAACTGTTATGGACCGGATTGTATCCCTCCAAAAGTCATATATTGAACAACTAACTCCTAATATGACTATATTTGAAGATAAGACTTACAAGGTTATAAAGATTAAATGAGGTGATAAGGCTGAAGCTCTAACATGATAGTAATGCTGTACTTATATGAAGAGAAAGAGACGCTAGAGCCATGTGAGTACATAGCAAGAAGGAATTATCTATAACCAGGAATAGAGCTTTCACCAGAAAGTACACCTGCCAGTACCTGGGTCTGGGACCTTCAGACTTTCGCCTCCAGAACTGTGAGAAAATAGTTTTTATTATTTAAGCCAACCAGTCTATGGTATTTTGCTATAGCTGCCTGAGAAAACTAATACAAATTTTGGTGTCATGAAGTGAGTGATACATTAAAAAATAACTAAAAATGTGGAAGTAATTTTGAAATCGTGTGACAGGTAGAAGCTAGAAGAGTTTTGAGGTGCATGCTAGAAAAAGCCTAGATTCCTTGAGGGGACTGTTGGTAGAAATATAGACAATAAATGCTATTATGGTGCCGGCTCACAAAGAAAAGAGGGGAGCTACAAAGAAAGCCTCTTTGGCTTTGAGCGTGAGTCATCACTAAAAGAATGTCGGTAAAATTGTGAAAGTTAGAGCCATTCTGGTGGGGTCTCGTGGGAATGAAGTGCAGATTATTAGAAACTGGAGTGAAAGTGATCCTTGTGAAAAAGTGACGAGGAACTTGGCCGTATTGTGTTCTGATGTTTTGTGGAAGGTAGAACTTGCAAGTGATGAAATTCGGTATTTCGCTGAGGAGATTTCTAAGCAAAGTGATGAATGAGTGGCTTTGTTTCTTTTGCCACTTACGGGAAAATGCAAGGGAAAGGAGGTGAAAGAATAGTTAAGCAAAAAAGAATTAGATCCTGAGGATCTGGAAAATTCTCAGCCTATCCATATTGCAAAACATGAGAAGTGTGATATGTTCTGAAGAGAAAACTGAGGGTGCAGCTAAACAGCTATTTGATAGAGATATCCTAGGTGTGACTGATGGATTCAATCAGCCATCTCAAAAAACGTCAGGAACGGAGATGTGATTATATCAGCAGTGACAGAGCCACTTTGAACTAAAGAGGATAAAGAAAGTGGGATGGAATGAAGGAAATCTGTCAAACTTTTTGGATTCCACAGAACAGTAAAGCTACTCAGCTGCAAGCATGCTTTATTATTTAAAAATAGAGAAGAGTGACCATGAAGGTAATTCAGAGATCATCAGGACTGCATTGATGATCACGAAGAGATCAACACTGCCTTCCCTCACTCTCAAAGGACAGTGGTTTGGGGCTTCTTAGGCCAGGCTGCCCAGAGCTTTGGTTTTCTATAGTAAAATTGTAATTAGTCAGAGTACAGATATTATTTTATTTATCCTGCTTGGGACTTATTGATCTTATCAAATCTTTGGATTGATATTTCATTGGAAAATCAAACACTTCCCAACTATTTTTTTCAAATTTTACTTATGTGTCATTTTCTCAACTCTTCCAGTCATACAAAATGATTATGTGTTAGACTATCTCAATGTATTCCAAGGTTCTTGCCCTCTAAGCTGTGTTTTCATTTTTAAACTGCTTTCCACATATTTTCTCATCACCCTTCTTCTGGCCTATTAGTTTTCTCTTTATTTAAATATAATAGGAAATTAATCCCATCAAATAATTTAAAAATGAACAATTTCAGTTATTATATTTTTCAGTTGTAAAAATTATACTCCATTCATTTTTAAGTTCTTTATACCATTTTATTCTATTTTTTACATAACTAGTTTCCCAATCAAATTTTACTATCTTGGCTTATATTTCTTTGAACACAATCATATTTGCTTAATTGTCTAAGCCTAAGGAGCTAAAATGTGAAAAATTTTTGAGAATATTTTTGTCATTAGTTATTTTTCTTGATTCTTACATAGAATGCCTTATCTTTATGAAGGTCTTTTTATGTTCATGTGCTGGGAATTGTATTTGGTAAAAATACTCTTACATATTCTGAGGCTGATGATAATATCATCCTTGAAAAAGAATTTCCATTTTCTTTGCCAGACATTTGTAGGAAAAATCTCTTTGGGCCTTTCTTAATTTAATTTCAAGACTTAAGGTTTTTGAATTACACAGATAAGAATGACTCAGTTCCATGCAAATGTGACTGTTAGTTTCCTTTTCTTTGAACTGTTAGAATAATAATAAAATATATGAGTAAATTATATGTAAAACAGAAAATATTGATTCCTATAAAATATAGTGCTTTTATATAATACCTTTAATACACGAGTTTTCTTTAAATTTTAAAACTTTTATGCTAGTGCTATTGTTTAGATACAACATATAAAATAATAGACATCAGAAATATTAAGAGTTTAAAGTATTTTATTCAGTGTAAACAATTACATAACTTTTTGATTTGAAAAGTAAGGTCTCTACAGAAATATAAATAGGGCTTAAATAACATCTGAATAAAAATGCACTTGTACCAAAGTAGTTTGCAATAATTTATTGAAGAATGCTCTGATTGTACATTTCTGATATACTCTATACATTGGAATTAAGGAAAATAAATTTCTTGTGGTGATAGGTTTTGACCTTGTCCTTCTCATAAGAATGGGCATCCTTAATTTTAATGATGTTAAGACCACAGACCACATAGGCCAGAACCTATCAGATAATAGTAATTGTGCTAATTTAAGTTGCAAGTAAAAGAAACCAAAGCTTAAATCTGCTAACCAATGGAGGGGCCTGATTTACTAACAAAAGTCAAAGTATAGGTTTTAGGACAGGTTTACTTCAATGTGTTAATAAAATTATAACACCTGGGTGTTTCCATTAAATCTCACTAGTTTTCTTGTTTTCAGATAGAGTCTCCTGCAAAGTTATCAAGGTGTTGCCAAAATGCATTATGTATTTTCTTTCTAGTCTAAATTCAAGAAAACAGAATGCAGTTAATTCCTGAAGCTCTCTCAAAACATCAGTGAAGTCTACTTTCCCACAATTTTCCTGCAAACGTCATCACACATCTCTTGGTTGGTCCAGATTAATCCATGTTCCCATTTCTCTATGTGGAGATTGATGATGATGACATTTATAGAACTGAGCTCCCATCCCAGCCTATGATCCAGAGTAGTGTCATTATTCCTGTGTCTACAGAAAGAATATAGGCACTCATTGGGGTAATTATCAAGTAAATGGGCAATGACTTTTTGGGGGGAGGCATCCAAAATGTCTATTGTATCAGAGACATGATCCAAATCACAAAGTTTTGCAAATCAAAATATTTATGTTTAGTTTAAATATTTTTTCAAAAGACGTGTACTAGGCAAAAGCATCCTCCTTTGATTCAAGATTCACTAAGTTGTTGTTTTGAAGTGAATAGGAAGGATTTGTACATGGAAATGGATTTTGCTCTGAGTTTTAAAAAGAGAAGTTTTCCAGTTCTTTGCAATTGACAAATAAATTAACCATGAATAATCATTAATAAACTTTTTAATAAATAATCATCAATAAACACTCTTTAATAAAAAGAGTGTTTATTTTGGCTTTTTTCCAAAAAACTTCAGAGAACCACCAACAACAACCACAAAACCCTGCAAAAGACAATGTCCACAGGAAAGTCACTGATATATAGTATAGTAGTGAAACCACCCTTACAAATTAATAAAAAGGGGTGCCAGGTAAGAACTGTGGTAAGGGCCTAGCTAAAAATAAGGCACAGGCCCAGCTAAAAATAATGATAATATTTAGTCACTACCCCCTTGTTTGCTTCTCTGTAATTGCTACTCTGGAGCCACATAGCTGGTGGTCATAAAGATTCTTAGGTTTCTCCATAGATAACATCACCTTTTGAAACCTGGGGTTAGTTTCTGAGATATCTTCCAGGCCCCACATGCCAGTAGAATGGCTGACTCACCCAGAGCAGTGGCCCACACCGAGGAACTGACTCAACTGGTCTTGTGACCCCCACCCAAGGACCTGGTCAGCAAAGAAGACAATTTCTACAACCCTATGGTTCCACCCCAAACACAGCCAATTAGCAGACTCAATCGCCTATGCCAAACTGTCTTTAAAAACTCCGTCTCCCAAATTCTTGGGGAAGCAGATTTGAGAAATTTCTTTCATCTCCCTCTTAGCGCTATGCAGAATAAACTTTCTCTGCCACAAACCAAGCTGTCTCACCATATTGGCTTCCTCTTGGGCAGCAGGCAAATGAATCTGGTTGTGCAGCAACAGTAAGTCTAGAATTATACAAAGATGTGTTCTAAGCCTGACTCAGGTATTGACTAACTGTTGTGACATTTGGACAAAACTTGAAACTATATGATTATATAAGAAGGGTATAATACATTTTACCTAACTTGAGTTTCATGAGACTAATAAATAATTTATATTTCAATAACTCCATATAGAATTAATTAACATGTAGAGAGATTTATTATTTGTCCATATTTTATTATTAATTTAATTTTATCACAAATGCACATAACATTAATATATCATGTTGACCATTTTTAAGCATACAGTTCAGTATTTAGTATATCCATATCATTTTGAATATAATCTCCACAACTTTTTTATTTTGCAAAACTGAAACTCTATACCCATTAAATAACTCCTCATTTTCCCCTCTTCTATTCCTTGGCAATTATCATTCTATTTCCTGTTTCTATGAATTTGCTTGTTCTAGATACCACATGTATGTAGAATAGAATCACACAGTATTTGTCTTTTTGTGACTGGCTTACTTCATTAGGCATAACATACTCAACTTAGTTTCATCCATGTTATACCATGTGTCAGAATTACTTCCATTTTAAGGGTGAATAATATCCCATTTGTATACCCAAATATTTATCACATTTTTTATACAATTATTTGTTGATGGACAGTTAAATTATTGAGCTACTAAGTCGAAGCCACATGACTCAAAATGGTAAAGTGGTGCTGCATCCATCCTCACAATATTAAGAGCCAATTGATTTTATCCATTAAGCATCAAATTTCTTTGACTATGATAAAAGTAGACTGCTTACTCGATAGAACTCTATATACACCCTCAAATATACACACACACACACATATATATATATAAAGAGAGAGAAAGAAAGAGACTTTTCCTAAAAAGTTTTCGTTTTTCTCTCTAATTATAGTCAAATTTTATAGAATATATTTTAAATCTCTAGTGCAAATCCAAATCTTAATTCAAATCCACGTATCCAACTTCTTCATTTACTTTCTGGCTTGAATTATGATAATCAGTATCAGGCTCATTCTCACCATTTCATACAAATAACAGGTAACATATATGAATATGAATTATGTTCCAGGAACTATACAAGGCAATTTTCATGCATCATTTCCTTGAACCTTCACAGCACACCAACAAAACACGTACTGGGGCAAACAGAGATTATACAGATCACCCAAGGGTTTGTATCCAGGAAGTGAATGACGTGGATATACATCCAGCCTTTCTGATGCCAGATTCTGCACTCCTAATCGCTACACAGCTGCATGTCTCATTCACAGTCTCCACAACATGAAAATGAAATTCCTGTCTGCCGCACTAAATTTGCTACTTCTAGTTTCTCTGTTTTACCAAATAACAATGCAGTGACATCTTTGTTTCTCACCTAGATTATAAGCACTCTTGAACTGTTGCTTCTCTTCAATCTATATTCCACACTGTTACCAGATTTAATGTTTTATAAGTCAAACATGATCTTGTCCTTTCATTTCTTGAAGTGTATAAATCCTTCAGAAATATATTTAAAGTTGTTGCCGTAATATTGAAATACTCTTTGCCAATGCTAACTGTCCAGTGTCATTTCTCTTCTCTTTGCTGGCATTAATAGTATGTGTACAACACATAGAATTACTTGTCCACTGAATATGCTGAGGAAAGGAAATCACACAAAAAAGTAAAAACAAACATTAAGTGCCAGTATAACCATCAAGAAAAATGTGCTGCTAGATGTCATGAAATCCAGGCATGTAATAATTGCAGGGAAGCCAATTCCAGTGATCTCAGCTGCCGGTAACATTAAAACAAGTGATTCATCGGTTTTCACCCAGAGCACTTGCAAACCTCATATATATTTACCTGTAAATGCGCTTGTGGGTGCAGGAGGGACATAATGGCTGATGGCTCCTTTTCTGCTTTACCAGTCTTTTATGAATGGGTGTTATTGGCAAAATCTTCTAAACAGTAACCTGAATGCCAATGGAATCCTGACAATGCAGTTACCTGCTTTTATTGCTCCAGGGTGGAAGCTTATTAGGCTAGGGATGGTGCTGAGTATCAACATATCCCACATTCAAAATATATACAGAACCTGAAGTTCTTACCTCTCTGAGAATGAAACCGCGTTTCAATAACGGAGTACAAAGTGAGAACCATGGTAAAGGCCTAGCTAAACACAATGATAATAATTAGTCGCTGTCCCCCTGTTTGCTTCCCTATAATTGCCACGCCAGAGCCAATCAGCTGATGCTCATAAAGATTCTTAAACTTCTCCTTTTATAGCTGGTGCACATAAAAATTTTAACTTTCTCCATACATAACATCACCTTTTCAAAACCTAAAGGTAGTGTTTAAGATCTCTTCCAGGCCCTGCATTCCACTGGACTGATTGGCCCACCCAGACCAGTGGCCCATACCAAGAAACCTACTCAGCTGGAATTGTGACCCCAGGGACTGGAGCAACACAAGAAGATGATTTCTACATGCCTATAATTTTGCCCCAATTAACAAACCTAATTGCCTAATCCTTTGCCTGCCAAACTACCCTTAAAAGCCCTGTCTCCCAAATTCTCGGGGAGGCGGATTTGAAAAATTTCTCCCATCTCCCTGCTTAGCACTTTGCGGAATAAAGACTCTTTCTGTGCCTTATAAACCCTGCTGACTCGCATACCAGCTTCCTCTTGGGCACATGAACCTGGTTCCGCGGCAACAATAACACACATTCTCAGTCCAGCAGCTAGAACGTTTCCTTTGTTGAGGCAAAGGGAAAACTTCCCCTTTATACTTGGAAGGTTTGCTGAAAAATCAACTCACAATAAAGTAGATTAATAAGAGAAAAGCAATACAAATTTATTTGAATATGTATACACAGGAACTCTCAGATTGAAGATTCAACTCCTCAATGAGGTACAGAGGTTTTTAAAGAATGGGAGCTTGGAAGCAAAAAAACAGGATTTGGGAGGGAAAGAGGAAGAAGCTGAGTAGCCAGCCAAGGTGGTCTTGTATGTGAATGAAGTAGAAGTAGCAGCCCTCAGAGAGAATATATGGAAAATGTTTCCTTTCAGACATTTAAAGGCATCAGACACTCAGCTAATCATTTCTAGATCCAGAAAGGACAGACCTGGCTGCATTCTCTACAGACATAACTTTAACCAATGAAGAACAGTTTTCCTGTGTTCCTTCTGTCTGTGTGACTCGTGGCAGCCATCTCAAAATATGTCAAAGAAATATATTTTGGTGTAAAATGTGTCCAATTTCCTTCACTCTAAAGATATACATCAAATTGTTAGGTAGACAGTGAGGACTTCTGGCCCCTCCTGCGGATAAAGGAGGGGCTCTGAGCAACTGCCACACCTGGGGCAGGAGGGAACACACAACCAATCTGCCAATCAGAACTTAGCATGTCAACTGCAAAAGAGTGCAGAGGTACAATAGGGTCTGAAGGTGACCTAAAACAACCTAAGGCTAATTATCATGTCATTAGCTTAAATCTACATTGAGGTTCACCCCCCAAATGGGCTTTCAGAGAGGCTCATGGGAGATCGTCATGCACAATAAGACACAGGTCATATAACTCCCAACTTTCCATCAGAGTGGTTCCATGGTGACATCTGAATCATGAGGAAGACCCAATCCAGACACTATAAAACAAGACCCCAGACCATAACCAAGCCCCTTTTGTTATGGCACAGAATGGCAAACATATCTGGCTCTACTCTGTAAACCTATTTTGTCCTTCCTCAATAAACTTCATTTCACACTTCCTTGCTTTTGATGTGCCTGGTCATTCTTTAGCCAAGAGCACACCAGGAACTGACATTTCAGACTGCTGACCCAGTAAAATCATATCAGTCTTCTGCTCAAATCTTTCAAATCATACTCAAAATAAAAATTAGGGTCCTTAAAATGACCTGCAAAGTCTATCATGACTTAGCTCCCAGTACCTTTTCTGACTGCTTTCTCCCACTGTTTCTCCTCTTTGCTTACTCTACTGAAGTTGTACTTGCTTGCTTGAAGCTTCTTGAACAGTCCAGGCACTTTTCAGCTCTAGGAATTTTGTGCACGATCCTTCTTCACCTGTAACAGTCTTTCTCAAGTATTCCTACAACTCATTCCCTCACATCATTAACATCTATTTTCAAACGTTAACTTTACGGTGAAGTATTTCCTCAATATCCTATTTTAAATTGCACCAATTTCTCCAACCCATCTCAAACTTCTATATCCTTCCATGATTTATATTTCTTAATAACACTTATTGTCAGGTTTTAGTATGAAAACCGTCCTTTCTTGGTGCGCTCATGGCTGAAGAATGACCAGACATGCCAAAGTCAGGAAGCACAAAAATGAGGTTTACTGAGGAAAGAAAGATAGGGTTATAGGGCAAGAGAAAGACATAGGTTTACAGAGCATGGTACATACACACCACAGATGACAACCGGACCCATTGTCACAGCAGAGCAGGCAAAAGGAAGGGCAAAGAGAGAGCTTGGCTATGATCTGTGCCCTATTCTATAGTGTCTGGATAGGGACCTCCCTTGTGGTTCAGAGGTCACCATGGAACCACTTTTATTAGACAGTGGGAGTCACATGACCTGAGTGAGCCTTAACTATGCACGTGGGTTCTAGGTCACTTTGCAGACTTTATGGTACCCATTAGCTTGGTCCATGGGCTAGAGAGTCCTCTGCATTCTTTTGCAGCTGGGGCACCAAATTCTAATTGGCAGATGAATAGAGTATTCCCTCCTCCCCCAGGTATGGAGAATCAGGGTTGGGCAGGACCAAGATGGGGCAACAGCACCCACTTTCATCGCTAGGAGACCCAGAATCCCTCACTATCTACCTAACACTTATCACCTTCTAATAAATTACACATATAATAAATTATTTTACTTAGTATCTTTTTTATTGTGTATTTCCCACCAAATAAATTCCTCAAGAATCAAAAATTTTTACTGATTTTTCTCATCTCCGTAATTTCAGCCAAAAAACCCCCAGACTTTCATTCAGAGTAGGAACACAATGACTATAACTGACTCAAATAGAAGGAATTGCAGAATGGGTGAAGTAGTCCAGGTTGAAGAAGCTGTATGTTACAAAGAGGAAACAGATCATGCACATTACAGCAAAAGATAGTCAAACTTTCAGAAACTCAGATTTGGTGATTGGCTATAGAAGTGGAAAGAAAGAAAAGGCAGAAGAAAAGAAGTGTCAACATCTAGCTACACAATGAAGAAAAAATAAAATAATCAAAAACATTTTATGTCAATAGTAGAATCTAATCGTATAAGTGAAAGACCTGAGCAATGAAGGATTGATCCAACCTATGGCCAGATTTCTTTAGCATATTTTAAATTAACATGTTTTTTTTTCTATTTGTAATTCTATCTACTTTTTATACATAGTAGTCCCCCATTATGCATGGATAATACCTTCTAAAACCCTCACAGAATGTCTGAAACTGCAGATAATACTTGTTGACTCAAATAAGTGACTAAGGCAAAACTATCAATCAATGGAAATTTATTAAACCAAAGTTGAGAATGTGCCTGGGAAAAACATGACATGCAGACAGAGCTGGGGTTAATATTTGCAGAATAAGAATTTGGGGTTGGGGGTAGGAGACAGGATGGTAGTGAGCAAAATGGTTATATTCTTATGAGACCCAGGAAACTACATTTACATAATATAAGAGAAGAGATGAGAAAAGTGGAATGAAGGAAGCATCAATTATGTACATGTCCCTGGGTAAGGGGAGCAATGTCTGATTTGGCCCTTTCTCTGTTCTGCTATCTGTGAATATAAACATATATTTCATTATTACCATGGAATCAAGCAGACTTCAGTTTTAGATTCTAGATATAGCCCGCAGAGCTAAAGTTAAAATTTTCAGGTCTTTCCTTACGGGAGGCCAGTAAGAAATTTCCTTAATGAATATTGGTGGGACCAGTTCTTCACAGGTGTCTGAGGCCTTTGCCTTCTCATTTCCATAAGCACGTGGGGGGATGGTCCTGAGATTTTATTTTCTTTATACATACCAAAGTCGTATACTATTTTTTTAAAAAATACATATGTTATGGAAGCCACAAGGGGTTTTGGCATAGGTCCCATTCCTCCTAGCACAAAGATCCAATTATTGTGACAACAAGGATTGCGGGGGGGAAAAAGAATTTCTAATATTAAGGACATCTTGTCAGGAGAACAGGAGGAGCTGCCTCAGACAGTGGAGATCATGGGCTTTCAAAGGAGGAGGCATGTGCTATGGGGCAGGTCATGGTGTAACTATCAAGGGGCAGGTTGTGGGGGATGGTGAGTCTTGGTGTCAGGAAGTCTGCTCCAGGGACTTCAGAATCTCAACTTCTTTGTCTGCAGAAAATCCACCATTTCTGGGAAACAACTCAAAAGGTCAAGTAGTTAGTTAAGGGAAGAGCACTGTACAGAAAACATATAGGGATCACTGAAATTTGCTCCTAGACTCAGTTACACATACACGCCTGTGACAGTGTTTAATTTATAAATCAGGCACTGTAAGCGATTAACAACAGTATTAATAAAATAGAACAATATATTTTAAATTGTAATGTAGAACACATGGCTGCCTCCTAGAAGTCAGGACTGCAGGGTGCGGGGATCACTAGTGTTTTAGTTCTTCAATTCCACTGCTAATACTGCCCTGAAGACCACATCAACGACTAGAGTTGAATCACACATAACCCAGATGGTCAATTCTGCTGATCTTAACTTAACAATGAAAGAAATATTGATATTCTTTTAAGTATCTGCAACTAGCAAGGCCTAATAAATTGAGTGTACAGATGATAGTTATGGCCTCTAACATTTTCTATAACCAGAATCTACTAAAATAGCACAGATGGTGACATGTATGGTTCAAACCAGGAAACTCTTGGAATGTTTACTGGGATAGGTGACACGAGTCTCAATCTCCTCTTATTGCTATCTCTGCATGTACTAACTGTGTGAACTCAGATAAATCATGTAATCTCCTGGGCTTCAGTGTATTTAGCTCCATAACTAACATGTTCAGTTATAGTTCTACCGAAAGAAGACCATTTTTGAAAGAGGTGCATTAGAAATATGCATATATGATATATAAAATATATATGCACAAATATGCATTTAATATATAAAATATGTATGAACAAATATATATTTAATAAATATATATTATATATGTATATAAAAATATAATGCTCAGGCACTTCTTTCCTCTGGTAGTGCCATCATCATTCGAATACTCTAAAAAGCCAGTATAGCTTTTTTTTTTTTTTACATTTAAAAGTGCCTTATTTAATGTACTAAACTTAAATGCATATTGCTAAGTGAAAGAAACTAGTCTAAAAAACCTACATACTGTATGATTCCAGCTATATGATATTTTGGAAAAGACAAAATTATACAGACAGTAATGCAAATATCAACAGTTTTAGGGGTTCAGGAGAAGGAAGGAGCAATAAACAGATGGAGCACACAACATTTTTAGGAGAGTGAAATGATTATGTATGATACTGTAACTACATGACATTATATATTCATCTAAAACCATAAACACAACCCAGAGTGTGTAAATATAAACTCATGGACTTTAGTTAATAACAATTTTTCAAAATCAATTTATGAATTGTAACAAATATACCACACTAATGCAAAATGTTAATAATAGCAGAAAATTTGTGTGTGGGGGGAAGGAAAATGTATGAAAACTCTGCTTCCTGTGCAATTTCTCTCTAAACCTAAAACTGCTGTAAAAAATCCTATTGAAAACTCTTAAAACGGTCCTTCGGTTATATTTCTATAAATTAACATGCCCATCAGCCCCTAATTGTCTTGCTAATTTCCAGTTATTTATTCATGTATGATTTTAAACTTAGTCTCCTTGGGTGAATGGTCAAATTCATGGCTTAACTCTCACTCTCTTTCTTTTTCTCTCATTTAGAGACATTTAAGTTCAAGGATAAGGAAAAGTTTTATATCACCCAGGTTCTAATTAGGAGACTCTCTGGTTTCTGATAGCCCTTTGTTCTCCTCTGGTGCTCATGGTGCAGGATCTTGCTTCCTCTAGCCCTAATGTTTGTGCTGGTATCCACTACTGATGTTGGCCGCTTTGCCACAGCTTTCTATCAGTGGATATGTTGTCTTATTCCATTTTATGCTGCTATAATAGAATTTCTTAGACTGAGTAATTTAGAAGGAACACAGTTTTATTTTATTTCTTATCATTCTGGAGGCTGTGAGTCCAATATCAAGGTACTGGCAGGAGGTGAGGGCCTTTCTGCATCCCGTGGCAGATGCTTGAAGAGCAAGAGAGTGCACAAGAGCAAAAAAGGACTGAAGTCACTTATATAGCAAACCCACCCTCACCAAAACTGACCCATTCCTGCCATAACGACATTAATACATTCATGAGGGCAGAACTCTTATGACTTAATCTATATTTCTGAACACTGTTCCCTTAGGGATTAAGTATTCAACACATGAACTTTGGGTAGCACATTCAAACCATAGCGTATGTCCTCTATGCAGACTTGTCTGTGTGTAGTAAACAGCAGATTTGCCACCCTTCCTAGTATTATCTCCTCCCTGGGTGGCTCAGGAATTCTTGGCTGTGTCTCTCCACACTAGCCTCCAAGACACTCTGATGGCTTGGCTTCACGCCATTTTTGGTTTCTGGGCATTGCTGGATGTGGCTTCTCCAAGAGATGTGTATTCTCCATAGACTATGTAAGGAAATAGAGTCTCAGATCTCCCCTGGTTTAGGAGTCTTTTAAAAATTACTTGGTGTTCTCTTATACCACCTCACCATACCCCTTCAGGTTTTGAACCTAGAAGGAGAAAATATGGAACCCTTTCTTAAAAACAAACACTAGTCTCTTCTGACTTGTCTTGCCTAGACCTGAAACTCCTTTTTCAATTCCCAAAAATGTTTTTTTTTTTTTTTTATCTTTTTGTCTTGGAAGAAAATAGTAATTTTATATATTTCTTTAATCTAATGTTTATGGAGTTATGACTATTTTTTTCAGAATTTTTTCTTGATATTTATTATAAGTCAAGGCTCTAAAGTCAAGAAATTTATTTTCCCTAAAGTATTTTGTCCTTGAAATTAAAAAACAAAGCTTTTAAATCTATCGATTTCTGAAAGGTATAAAAGAATAAAATAAACAAAAAAACCCCAACAAAACCAGATCCTACCGAAGTATATATATACGTGTGTATACTGGGGTGCAGGCAGGTTGAAGTGAAAGGTGAGTGTTTGTTTTTACATTATGGTGCATGGTATATATAGCTGGAAAACTACAATAGGAGAAAGATAAGGCAGACTAAATTAAAGTCTCGAAATACGTTTTGTCCATTTGAGTGAAAGGCATTAAAAATAAAACTGCTCCTTTTCTGTAAATTTATAATTGAAATTTACTTGAACATGCACCAAAAGCTGACTGAAATGACTTTGCATTTTATATTTTCATCAAAATGCATCCAAATAATTGAAACTTCATCTTTTAATACTTAAATAGAAGGCCTGAATTTTGGTGCTATGAAGAAAGATCTATACAGAGCGTTCTACAAGCTTAGTACACAAACAGGATGGAGTTTAATCTGTCCTTGTTCCACCAACAGAAAATAATTGGATATCAACAGAGAATTAGTGAAGTGTAGCCATGTTTTTGAACTAGAGTTTCATTAATTCCTCTTTCTTCTTATATTTAATGTGATTTCAAATTCAAAGTAATTATATTTGGACAAGGTTCTTTGCTTAAAAGTGAAACTGATTATAGAAAAGTTAGATTCTTAGGTACTTGAAAGCAGTAAACAATTACAGCCCATCACTGTTTGTATTTCTTTTCCTCAGAAAGTCACAATGACCTACATTTAATTATGCATACATGACATTAATAAGGGATTTATAATCTATTCATTATGGGATCCTCAAGAACTTACAAGTTCTTTTCAAGAAATGAAAAATAATTATTTTTATTTAACTGATATGTCAATTGACAATTGACAACACAATTAAAAATCTCATTTTTGCTGTGAAATGTAAAATGCATTTCTTTTTTGAAATATGAATTATTTTATAAGAATAAGTGTGTGACATATAAATGAATGAATGAATGAAACACATATTTTGTACATTAATGGACTTATAACTAGGCCAAGAAATAGGTAGAAGTAGTAAGTAAGAGATGTTGGCTTAGTCTCATGATGAGTTCTTTTGTGTTTTCTAATTGCTAAAGAAAATAGGCTGACACCAACTTGGAATAAATTGATGCTGATTCCTAACATCTCATCAGAGGCATGCATTTAGGAAAGTGGAGCAGACAAATTAAGGACTTACTCAAGGCTCAGTGAGAATGGATTTGGTATGATAGAGGTCTGTCTGCTAGGCAGCTTTTAGTAACCTCTGAGATAATGTGCCCTGTTTGTTCTTCTGAATAAACAGAATTATAGGACTCTGTAGAGCTAAAGTCAACAAAAGCTTAGGCCAATTTAAAACATTTCCCCTTGATTCCAGCAGATAATATGAGAGCCAAAATTTCATCCTACCCATACCAATCACTGTCATTTAGAAGGTTCTTAGATATCCTGAGACTCTCCAACATGTCCACATACAATATGGGAGTTAAGTAGCACTGACAGGTAAATTTAAATCAACAAATAACGATACAACATTTAATAAGAGTCCAGACTCTGTGGTGAAAACAACGCTGACATATAATACATTTAGAAAGGTGACTGGACAAAGTATACAAAATCATTTGGATATAAATATATATATATGTATACGTAAAATTCAATTATATTTCTATGTATCAATAACTAACAAAGAAATAAAATTTTAGAAATAATAAAATTTGTAATACCATTTATAAACAACCATGTAGGAATAAATCTAAGAAGAAATATGCGACCTCTGCATTGAGAACAATAGAACAGTATATTGATATAAATGAAATGAGGCTTATATAACAGAGAGATATATCATAAGTAAGGTTTAGAATACTTAATATTATAAAGTTGTTAATAATCCTATAAGGTTCATGTTTCAGGCTTTGTCAGGCTGATCCTAGAATATATTGAAAATATAAAGGACCAAAAATAGACAAAATAATTTGTAGAAAAGCACAAACATGGAAGAATTAAACTAATAGATATCAAAAATATTTTAATCCATAGTAATTCAAGCAATGTGCTTATTTGGGCAATGTGCTTATAACCACATTGTCTGAATTACTACAGAAAAACTAATCAATGGAATAAAATGGAAAATTGGAAAAAAGATTCAAACATAGAGACAAACCGATTTATAGCATACTTAACACTAGAATTCATAGAGAAAACTTAACCTTTTGATTAAATTTTGGTGAATCATGGACTATCAACTTGGAAAAACAGTGCCCTGAACCCTACCTTACACCACAACTAAAAATCTATCCTAGATGGTTAGTAGATCTAAATGTGAATAGCAAAATAATAAATCTCCTAGAAAAAAACATAGAAGAACAATCAGCAATTTGGGGATGACATAAAATTTTTGAACAGGACACAAAAAGCATTATCCACACACAAAAAAGAGAGAAAACTGGATTACATAAAATTAAGTGTTTTATTCATTAAAATATTTCACCAGGAGAGCAATAATGCATAACACAAAGTAGCAAAGTAGTAGAAGATATTTACCATGTATATATACAATTTAGGACTCATATCTAGAATATATAATAGGAATATATATAAAGAACAGAATATATATAAAGAACTAATATAAAATGAAAAGGATAAGTCACAAGCTCCAACAGAAAATTAGACAAAAGACCTGAAAAGACATTTACATGATAATATATATATTTGGACAAAAACACAAAATGTGGCCCAAGTTATTAGTTATTAGGAAAATTAAATTAAAGTTGGTACCATTAAATATATGCTCTAATGATTATAATGAAAATAAACAAAAAAACTAATGTATGTTCATATACTACTGATGAGAGTTTATTAATAAATTGGGAAAAAAATCTTAGGAACACTGTTTGTCAGTACCTTCTAAAACTGAATATGTTCTCAGAACCAGTAAATCTGTTCCCAGGTATATGCCCAACAGAATTTATTACAGATTTTTACCAAACAACACATACTAGAATTTTCACAGAAGCGGTCATGGTGACAGTTGTAAATGAAAACTGTACAGATGACCATCAGCATAAAAATTTATAAATTAATTATGGTATAGTCACATAATGACACTTCCAGAAAAAAATATATTGTTGAACCAAAACTTCCAGACACCAAATAGTACATATTGTAATGTTTTAGTAATTTAAGTATAAAAACTGGCAAAACAAATCAATGTTGTTAGAAATTAGGATGTGTTTATTTTCAGGAGAGAAATGACAGATAAAATTTGGATAGGAGTATTAGGGAGGGTTTTATACTACAGGAAATGTTTTGCCTCTTATCTGAGTGCCCATTATCTAGGTATGTTGTATTACAGAAAATGCAACAATGTATTTGGTTTATGGTATGTGTATTGTTTTCATATATATTACTTGAACAAAAAGTTTGTTAATTATTAATAATTAATAACTAAATAGCAAGAGGAAATCTAATGATAACCAAGAAGAAAGGGACATAAATTTTAGTACAAAAAAATAGTTGAGAAATGATTTACCAATGTAAAAAATAATACAGGAATAATAAAGTAATTCCTGGAAAAAAATAACTTTTGAAAATTTCACCAGTGTAATATTTCCAGATTAAAAGAAAATGAAGTAAATGACACATTACATGTAATTTTAATAGCAAGTTATTAGTAACATTTCGTCGTTCTTTGTTTTTGACACAACTCTGTGGAAAGCAAATTGGCTTTCAAGAAGAATCATTTTGTTTTGAATCTTCACTACAAATTATTCGCAGGGAAAAAAAGTGCTTGCATAAACATGTTCACTACAAAATGTATTTTTTATTGCACAAACTTGAAAGCAACTCAAGGTCTCACAGCATTGTTATGGTAGAGCTGGGTCAAACTGATTTGTAGGAGCTGGTGGTGAACATCTCTTCTTCACAAGTTCCATTCAAATTAAGAGTCTTTATATTATTCTGCTGGAAAATGACTCATTACAGTTAATTTTTTGTGTTGTCATTTAGTTGTACATATAAATGATAATAGTTAAAATGATACATGAAGAAAAAAACTAAAAGGAAATGCAATATGTTACTCCCAGAAGATATTTTATTACTCTTATGCTTCCTATAGTTTTAAATTATTTAAGAATATCCTACTATAAAATTCAAAAATATAATGAAATGCCTTAAACTTTTTAATTCATTCAGAATGGCTACAAAAGATGAGAATCTTAATAGAATTCTTATTTATTATGAAAAGAATAAGATCTAATAACTTCCAAGTTTATATCTGTTAAGGATATCAACTTTACATATTGCTTAGTTTAAAATGTTATAGGTAAATTTCAACTTGTTCATTTCAAAAGTCCTAATTTGCTATATTGTTTGAAATAGTGATAAGATATATGTTTCATTTGGAATACTGACATAGTTTTTCTTAAAAGAGACAATAAAGAAGGGATTAACATCATCTGTCTTGTTATAAAATTCAAACCATATGTGTAAAACAGTAATGCTATTAGAGAGGATTAAATTCATTAATTACAAAAGTCTATGAACAGGGCTTCAATATATATAACATTACCCTCTAAGATTTATATTTTATATGTATATTTAAAAACTACCACACCAAAAAAAAAATATTAATATAAGCACAGAAACCTAGGAGAACCATAACATAATAGCCAAGCAAGCGATCAAGTATTACACTGCCTTATTTGAGGCCAAGACTGGATTAATTGCAAAACCATATGAGTTTCATGTTTCCCAGTATGTAAGACAATATAACTTGTAAAACCTAGGCAACCACATAGTTAATTAGACAAAATATGGAATTTGTGTGTCTGCTGCTTAATACCTAACCCTTTGGCTTATTTTGTGAGTCATACTCTATACATTTTAGTTTTAATATATGATGTAACAAATTTTAAGTAGGCTCCATTTTAAAAAGTGAAAGAGCTCATTCTGCACAGGAATATTTATCTGTTGATCCAGTGAAAATGAGGTTATTTTAATAAATTCCTTTTTAGATCAATGTAGAGAATTGTGAACTAATTATATTTCTACCAGCAAAATTAAAATAAAATCCAATATATTATAAAAGTAACAGGCATGAGGTTACACTATGCAAGGCTATCGCATTGTAATTCAGTTAAACTTTCAACACAAGTGAGACTTTCCACAAGAATATCATTTAAAAATATACTGTCAAAGTAGGCACTTCTAATTTGCTTCAGTATCTCTTTAAGAAATCCTTTAACCCCCTACACTTTTAGCTCCTCCATCACCTTTCAACCTACCTCATGGATTAATTACAATTGTAAATCAAGTTGTGCTCTCAGAGCTTCCAGTTAAATGTAAGAAAATAGCATGTTTTCATTCAGCATCAAGAACAGCAGTGAAAGTGCTCTGAGGTATGGTTTCCAGTTCAGATCCACAGGAATTACGTGAGCATTTCCTTCATAGGGTAGATACATCTTCAAACCAGAGCTATTAGGTTGGTGCAAAAGTAACTGCAGTTTTGGACCATGAATTTTAAATCATTATGACTAGACTCGAACACATCTTTATTAATCAAAATAGGAACCATTACACTCAACACATTTCTGCCAATAAGAAATAAATTTGTTTATTATTATAGTGTAAAAATCCATGCTTTGGGATTTGACAAACTCTTGGAAAACATTTTCTGCATCCTACTGGTTGTAGAAGCATTTTCCCTGCAAAAAAGCTGTCGAGATGCCTAAAGAAGTGATGCAGTTGGTGAGCGGGCAGGTGAACATGGTGGAAGCAAAACTTCGTAATCCAATTCATTCAACTTTTTAAGCATTGATTGAGCGAGGTCAGGCACTGTTGTGGAGAAGAATTGGGCCCTCCAATGGTGGCTGCAGGCATGGCAGTTTTCAGTGCATCTCATATGTTTGCTGAGCAGACTACTCAGATGTAATGGTTTCATCAGGATTCAGAAAGCTGTAGTGGATCAGACCGGCAGTAGACCAACAAACAGTGACCATGACCTTTTCTTGGTGCAAGTTTGGCTTTGGGATGTGCTTTGAAGTTTCTTCTCCATTCGACCACTGAGCTGGTATGGTGTTGTATGAAATCCACTTTTCATCACAGGTCACAGTCTGTTGCATACGAGGAGAGAAGTCTACACTTCAAAATGACATTTTTTAAAATTTTTGGTCAGCTCATGAGGCACCCATTTATTGAGATTTTCCACAGTTCCAATTTGCTTCAAATACCAAACAACCGTACAGTGGTCAACCTTGAGTTCTCCAGCAACTTCTCCTGTAGTTGTAAGAGGATCAGCTTCAGTGATTGCCCCCAATTGGTTGTTGTCAACTTCCGATAGCCAGCCACTGCATTCCTCATCTTCAAGTCTCTCATCTCCTTTGCAAAACTTCTTGAACCACCACTGCACTGTACGTTCGTTAGCGGTTCCTGGGCCAAATGTGTGATTGATGGTGCAAGTTGTCTTTGCTGCTTTATGACCCATTTTGAACTCTAATAAGAAAATTGCCTGAATTTACTTTTTGTCTAACATCATTTCCATAGTCTAAAATAAATATCAAATAAACAGCAAGTAATAAGTCATTAGCAAAAAACATAAAGTGAGAAATGTGCATTAAAATGATGTATAAGATAACCACAGTTATTTAAGAATGTATTCCAATATGAAATGGCAAATTTCAACAATGCTAAAATTGCAATTACTTTTGCACCAACTTAATAAAAAGTTATACTGGGGTTTTCATTTTTCCATAGTTTTATCCTATTTGGGAAAAAAAGGAAAAAAAATTAGACTTGTATATACAGCATTATGATAAACCATGTATTTTGAAAAAATCTTGTGGTACAAAACACATAGAGATTGTGGTTCAAATACAATTTTTTTGTATAAACAGCTGAGCTCATGAGCCAGTAGGATAAGTCACCAGGGCCTAAACAAAGAGGGCAGGGGTGAGGGAAGGAGCAGGCAAATAAACTAGAGTGGTAAACAGGCACTGAAATATTTGTGCATCTTAGCAATTTAAAGCATTCCCCTTCAAAATAGCACAGGGAATAGACAAAGCTTTAAATGGATTACTCAGGGTATGGAAAACACTGAGACCAATCCCCTACCCCAGGAACACCAGGAGGCTACAAAGAACTTTATAATCACAGGCTGGGTTTATGCTGGAAGGAAAACGAATCTCTGGAGAATTTGTATTTACAAGCTTGCCTTCACATCAAATTTCTGCTACCTGCCTAGTTTCTCAAAAGCTAAATAAAATATTTCAGTTGTGGTTTTATTTGAGTGTGAGTATCATATAAATTGTTCTAATATTGACAAAAAATACTTAGAATTCAACCAGCAAAAGATAACTGGGAAAAACAAAGTACAAAATAAACTTGAGAATTAAACAGTACACTGAAAGTAAAACAACTTGCAGCTAAAAGATTAAATTATAATGCTAATTAGAACTTTACTTAAAACTGAAAAAGTTAAAATTATGCAAACATACCCCAACTTGTCATTTGCTGTTAAAAATTTAGTATTAAATGTTTATAATACAGAAAAAAATAATTACAAAGTAATTATTTAATAAAGTGGAAATTAAACAAAAAAAGTTGAAAAATAAATTAGAGAAAAGATAATAAAGAAAAGGCTAGAAAACACTAAAATAGAAAATAAAGGAAAAATTGAGAGTGTCCAAAAACCTAATAGCTTTGTAGAACGGATAATGAAAAATGAAAATTTCTGCCATAATTGAGCAAGATTTGTGAAAGATGTACCGATAAAAATAATCACCTATTAAGACAAGAGATACATTAAAAAATTTAAAATGAAGCAGCTATGAACATATTTCTGAGCAATTTTCTTGAAAAATTCTTCCAACAACTGATGATATTTTAATATTTTAAACAATTCAGGGCATTGCAAAAAAAAAAGAAAAGAAAAGAAAATTTCTGAACATATAATATGGAGCTAGCATATCTTTCCCAAAGAAGAAAAGCCTAATAAAATCAAATAAAATAAAAACCAAAAGCCATTTATTTTGCCATAAAATAGAACTGTTTAAATGTTTCATTTTGTAGGCATTCACCAAGTGTTCTATTAAGCTTGTGTTAGTTAGGCCCAGTATTCACTAATTTAATTAAATAATAAAATATTTTTTTTAAAAAAGAAAAACTATTGTGTGTATGATATGTAATACGTGTATATACACGTATATATTAGTTATGTGTACATTGGTCCCTTGGTATCCATGGGAGATTGATTCCAGGACCCCCTTGAAAATAACAAAATCTATGAATGCACAATTCGCATACATAAAATACCACATTATTTGCATGTAACCTATGCACATCCTCTGGTATACTTTATTTTATTATTATTATTTTATTTTTATATATTTAGGAGTTGTAAGTGCATTTTGTCAAATGGATGGAATGAATGCATAGTTGTGAAGTCTGGGCTTACAGTATAACCATCTCCTGTGTAGATTGTACTCGTTGTTTTATCCCTCACCACCCTGTCATCTTCCCACACTCTCATCATCTGAGTCTCCAGTGTATATTATTACACTCTCTATGTCCATTTGTACACACTAGCTTCTACATATAAGTAAGAACGTGTGATATCTGCCTCTCTGTTTCCATTTATTTCACTTAAGATAATGGCCTCCAGTTCCATTCATATTGCAGAAAACATGTGATTTCATGGTTTTCTTTTATGGCTGAGTAGTACTCAATGACATACATGTACCTCATTTTTTAATACAATTATTCATTGATGGGCATTTAGGTTGATTTTGTGAATAATGCTGTGATAAACATAAAAATGCAGTTATTTTTTGATGTATGATTTATTTTTCTTTGAGCATATATGCAGTAGTGGGTTTGTTGGATAGAATGGTAGTTTTAGATTTAGTTGTTGAAAATCTCCAGTGTTTTCTATACAGATTATACTAATTTACATTCACACAGAAAGCATATAAGCATTCCCTTTTCTCTGCATACTAGTTGATACCTGGTATTTTTTTTCTTTTTCCTCTTTAATAATAGCTGTTCTGACTTATGAAAGGTGGTATCTCATTGTGGTTTTAATTTGGATTTCTCTGATTATTAATGATGTTGAACATTTTTCATATGCTTGTTGGCCATTTATATGTCTTCTTTTGAAAAATATCTGTTTCGGTCTTTTGCTTAATTTTTAATGGCATTATTTGGCTTTTGTTTTTGTCATTGAGTTGTTTGAATTCCTTGTAAGTTCTGGATATCCTTTCTCAGATGCATAGTTTGTGAATATTCTTTTCCATTCTGTAGGTTGTCTGTTCACTCTGTTGATTTTTTTTTTTTTTTTTTTTTTGCTTTTCAGAAGCTTTGTAGTTTCACTAAGTACCTTTTGTCTATTTTTGTTTTTGTTGCATTTGCTTTTGAGGTCTTAGTTGTGAATATTTTGCTTAAGTCAATGTCCAGAAGATTTTTCCTCTGTTTTCTTTTAGAATTTTTGTAGTTTCAGGTCTTACAGTCAAGTCTTTAATCCATCTTGAGTTGATTTCTGTATATGGTGAGAAATGGGGGTCCTGTTTCATATTTCTATGGTGGCTATCCGGTTTTCCCAGTATCATTTATTGAATAGGTTATCTGTTCCCCTCCATATGTCTATGTTGATTTTGTTGAAGATCAGCTGGCTATTGGGATGTGGCTTTATTTCTTGGTTCTCTGGTTAGTTCCATTAATCTATAGGCCTATTTTTATACCAGTACTATGATGCTTTGGTTACTATAGCCTTGTAGTGTAATTAGAGGTCAAATCACGTGAGACTTCCAGCTTTGTTCTTTTTGCTTAGAATTGTTCTGGCTATTTAGGCTCTTTTTTGGTTGCATACAAATTTTAGTTTTGTTTTATCTAATTCTGTGAAAAATGGCATTGGTATTTTTCAAGGAATTGCATTGAATTTCTAGATTTCTTTGGGCAATATGGTCATTTTAATGATATTGATTCTAGTTTATGAGCATGGGATGTTTTTCCATTTGTTTATGTCATCTACACTTTCTTCCATCAGGATTTTGTAGTTTTCCTTATAGAGATCTTTACTTCCTTGTTTAAATATATTCTTAGGTATTTTATTTTTTTGTAGCTATTGTAATTGGAATTGACTTCTTGATTTGGTTCTCAGCTTGATCTCTATTGGTACATAGAAATGCTACTCATTTTTGTATGTTGATTTGTATATTGAAACATAACTGAATTTATCAAATCAAGGAGTTTTTAGCAAAGTATTTAGGGTTTTCTAGTATAAGATCATATCATCAATAAACCAAGATGATTTGACTTCCTCTTTTCTAATTTTGATAGCTTTTATTTCTTTCTCTTACCTAATTGCTCTGACTAGGACTTTCAGTATAACATTGAATGGATAAATTTCTGGAAAAATACAATCTCCTGAGATTGAATCAGGAAGTAATAAAAATCCTGAACAAACCAATAATGAGCAATAAGATTGAATCAGTAATAAAAAAACCTAACAAAAAAAGCTCAGGACCAAATGGCTTCATAGCCAAATTATAGCAGATGTAACAAGAAGAACTGATACCAATCCAACAGAAATTGTTCCAAAAAATCAAGGATGAGAGAATCCTGTCTAAGTCATTCCATGAAGCCAGTATCACCCTGAGACCAAAGGCAGGTAAGGACACAGCCACAACAACAGAAGAAAACTACAGACCAATATCCCTCATGAACATAAATTTAAAAATCCTCAACAAAATACTACTAGCACACCAAGTCCAATAGCATATCAAAAATAGAATATACCATTTCTTGTATTTCTTGCAAACATCATATAATTGATTTATTTTTTTAACCATTCCATCTATTGACATTTAATCCATTTATGTTCCAGGTTAATACTGATATTTGATGTTTTGTTATTGCCATAATGTTAATTGTTATCCAGTTGCTTTGTAGTTTCATTTTTGTAATTATGAGACTTGTGTTATACTTTTGTGTATTTTTATAATGGCAAGTATCAATCTTTCATTTCTGTGCTTAGAACTCTCTTCAGCATTTCTTGTATGGCTGATATAATGGTGAGATATTTCTTCAGCATTTGCTTGTCTAAGAAAGACTTTATTTCTCCTTCACTTATGAAGCTTACTCTAGCTGGATACAAAATTTATGGTTGACAACTTCCTTTCTTTAAGAATTGTGAAAATAGGACCCCAATCTCTTCTGACTTGTAAGGGTTCGACTGAGAAGTCCACTGTTAATTTGATGAGATTTTCTTTGTAGTCCACTAGATATTTTTCTCTTGCTGATTTCAGCATTTTTTCTTAAATGTTGACTTTAGATAGACTAATGATGATAACTCTTGATGAAGCTCTTCTTGAAGTATATTTCCCTGGACTTCTTTGAGCCTCTTGTGTCTGGATGTCTAAATCTCTAGCAAGACTAGGGAAGTTTTCCTCAATTTTTTCCTCACTTAGATTTTCTAATTTTTTCTGTTTTTTTCTCCCTTGGAAACACCTATGATTTGTAAGTCTGGATACTCTCTATCAGCTCATAGTTTTCCAAGGCTTTGTTCATTTTCTTTCATTCTTTTTTCTTCATTTTTCTCTGACTGAATTAAGTTGAAAGATCTATCTTCAAGTTCTAAGATTCTTTCTTCTGCTTGTCCTAGTCTATTATTGCAGCTTTCAACTGTATTTCATAATTCTTTCAATGAATTTTTCATTTTTAGAAATTCTGTTTGGCTTTTCTTTAAAATATCTATCTCTTTTGTATGTTTCTGAACATACAAAATCTGTAAATCCTGAATTGAATATGTAACATCTGTATGTCCTGAATTGATTTTCTGATTTCTTTGTACTATTTTTCAGATTTCTCTTAGATCTCATTGAGCTTCTTTATAATCCATATTTTGAATTCTTTATCTGGTCTTCTATAATTCTAATTTGACTAAAACCCATTGATAGAGAGTTAGTGTGATCCTTTAGTGATGTCATAGCATCCTATTTTTCCTTTTTTTTTTCTTTTCCTTTTTTCCAATTTAATGGTGACAACATCCTGTTTTTCATACTGTCAAAATAGTCATGCTGGTATTTTTATCATCTGGAGAAATTATCTCTGCTTATATTTGAATTTACTTTCAGTTTGACGGGGTTTACTGAGTTTTTATTTTCCCTTGAAAACGTGACTATAGTGTATGTCGTATTTGGTCATTTAGCTTTGCTTCTGATTGCTTTCAGTGGCAAAGACTCTTTATGTATTCTTTGGTTATAGCTAGCCTTAATGTGGTGACTTTCTCAAATTCTGGTTGTAATAGCTATGTCTTGGGACTCTGAGCAAGCTCATGGCCTCCTGAGGAACCAAGGAGGTCATGCAAGGTTTATCTCACTCTGAATGCTGTGCACTTATGTCAGATTTTGCATTGAATTATGCAGTTCTACCTCCAGGGCATAGGTAGTGCTTGTACATAAGAGTAGGTTTTGGCAGTTGGAATCATGTTTCTGTTTGATCGTTCTTACCAGGAGAAGCTTTCATTTGCCACAAGCAATGGGCTAGTCCATGGAATGCACAGTAAGTAGCTGGGCAAACCCATCCTTGGGGCCACCAATGTCAAGTAGATACACTAGCCTCTGATGGGGGAGCTTCTGGTGGAAAGTGCTGAGGTCCCTGCAGGGAGAAGAGGGGAATGGATGCCCCAACCCTACAATCTTGTCAACCAGAAATATGATCTGTTTCCCTGTTATGTCCCTATCTATCCCAGCATTTAGGAAACTCAGCTCAGTCAAACACTGCTGTCTATAGCCAGGCTGCAATGCAGCCAAGAGTCACAAAAGATACCTGCTTCACAGCCCACCACCAAAATGGCCACAATACAAAGCCCAAAACAAACAGTTCCCCAGCTTTCTTCCTTTCCATTGCAGGAATGCCATTGCTCTGTGAGGGGGTGGGGAAGGATCACCTTTCATGTGAACCTGGGTCCAGTGGGTACATAGTTGCCCCTATCAGCAGTAGAAAGGCAGTCCTCCAGCTTGCCTGTGCAAACTTCCAGTGGGAGCAGCCATGGTTGTGTCTGTAGCAGTGGACAGAGTGGGAAGGGAAGTTCCCCAATCCATGGCTCAACCTGAGCACCAAGGCAGCTAAGCCAATGGGATGGAATTACGCTCCTCCCTTACAAAGCCAAATACAGCCTTCATGTCTCTGTGGGGCACAAAATTCTACTGTTCCTCACTCACAGTGTGGAGCTCTCAGACTCAGGAAAACGCATGCTTTTGTTTCCTTTATCCCAACGGGTCACACCGTTGGTGCCCTGCACTCTTTCTTCCCTTAGGAGCAGCACTCTGTGAAAGCTAGACCACTGGGAAACCTACAGCACCCCGGAGTCCAGCCAGACCTGTGCAGCTGGCATCCTCCAAGCAGCCACTGGGGAATGTCAGCAGGACCTCCCACAATGTGTAGGTATAAAGGTCAAGGTTCTCTGGGCAGGACACAGATTCTTGATGGCTTCAGCCTGAGTACCACTTGAGTCTGGGGGAAGGGCAAGCAACCCAGTTGGTACAATGCCCTTGAGAAATCCACAAATCTCCACCTACACCAGTGTTTGGTTTTCCAAAGGCAGAAGAGATCTCCAACAGTTCAAATGCTGATGGTCTGCTGCAGGGGTAGGGAGACAAAACATACCCACTCACACTTTCCACACAATACCAAGTGTTCCTAGCCAATCTCTGCCAGCCTCTTGCTTCCTTCTTTTTCTGTGCCCCAGCTTCTTCCTGTGAGTTCTCTGCTATGCTTCAGCACTCTCCCTTTGATATTCTATTCAAGTTATCATTATTCACTTGTAACTTTGGTTATTCTTTCCGAGAAATAGTGCCATCTGACTTCTAGTCAGCCAAATTGTATGTCTTCTGGGAATGGAGGGGAGATTCTCCAACAATCAGACACTGTTAGGTGAACCACTCTGTGAGAGGAATGGCAGGTGGAGCTAGCTCATGGCAATCCCAGCCCCAGGACCTGGGGCAATCTCACTCATTGAGCCCCTGGCCTTTGAAGCATCAGCCTGCAGAAACATCACCTGAGTTCCCACTGTCCTTGCTTATGCACAATGACATAGCAGCCAGTGGCCCAGATACCAGTCTTCTTGGTGAGGCTTCAGACAGATCCACTCCAGTATATTTTATATCACCTTTAGATTACTTATAATACCTAAAAGAATGCCTACACATCACTTCATTCACGTGGATTCAACATAGTACTTGGAGCACAAAATGTACATATTTTTAACTATATATGTATATATTATTTCTTATCTCTTGCTATAATACCTCCCAATGTAAAATAACATTCAAATCAGGGAGGAGCACATTCAAAGCATATTAACTTTGGTTTTCTAATTCTCTTACTGCATCTATTGATGGACCATTTTCTCATAACTATTTTGTACTCTTTTCTATTAGTCATGGTTCCTTAGATTTTTGTAAGTAGGTTTTTGTTTTAATATTTATCTCCCTCTAATACATTTTTTTCATTGGCTTTTTTCATTTTGTCCCCTTAGATATTTAGAGAGAAGAAAACGGGAAAAAAATAATTTAATCAACCAAACACAAATTTTAAAGAAAAAAAAAGAATACCTATTTAATAACATAGAGAACTACAAATAATTATTCTACTATATAATCTTAGGATGGCTTTAACATAACATATCATCAATAAGCCTCCTATTTTTCATTCCTCACCCCTCCTATGCTTCCCTCTTCTGAGTCCCTAGTGTGTCAGGTGATGGGTACACTGAAAGCCCAGATTTCACCACTGTACAATTCATCCACATAACAAAAACCATTTGTACCCTCTATATCCATTGAAATAAGCAAAGAGCCTCCCATCATATCTTCTTATTCCCTTTAATCTGGAAAATATATTGTTTATTCTCTTCTGTGTGTATAACTGTACTGCCCATACTCCTAGCTAAGCCACTCCATCCACTCGTACACTGTATTCCATCCTCTCTTATCTATAGAGGAGCATTATGCTAGCTGTTTTCTTTTCTTCTCCCTGTATCTTTATTTTTTTCTTTTACAAGATCATACTCCTTAGCACACTAACATGATATATGGCATTATTTCTCTTAACATAAAAAAAAAAACTTGATGATTTTTTTCTCTGACTAGTGGTCCCTTTTCTCTCCTGTTTACAGCAAAATGCTTTGAACTAGTTTGTCTCTACATGCTATCATTCACTTCATAAATCTCATTCTGTCTTAAACCCATTCCAATCATGTCTTCACTTCAACCACTTATCCAGCTCTGCCCTCATCAATGTCACCTATGGTAACCACATTACTGAATCCCATGGCCACTTACTTGATTGAGCAACAGTTGAACTCTCTTTCTTAAGACTATCCTTACTAGATTTCCATTCCTATTTTCTTCCTGTCTCTTTGGGAGCTATTCTTTAGTCCATTTTTTTCTTTTCTGATTCCTTTTTATCTTCTTAATTTCTCAATTTTGGAGAACGATTAGAGTCCAGAGCTCTTCTCTTTTCTATTTACTTACACTCTCTAAGTGATCTCATATAGCCTCACAGTTTTATGTGCTAACAACTTGTGAATTTATAATATCCAGCCTGGATTATTATGCTAAGTACAAATAGTTCCTTGTATTTTTTGAGCACTAAGTAAGATATAACCTATAATTTGAAAGTATATTTTTTATATTTAAAGCATCACTTACATCAATGACACTTTCCTCAATGCCATGGCCATCACACTTTTTTTATTTGTTGGTGTGTGTGGGGAGCGGGTGGTGGAGAGAGGTGTGGCTGCATATATGCTTGCTCAGTTTTCAAAGGAATCTATGCTCAAAGTCGATCAACATAAAATTGTGTGCATTCAATTTGGTCCCTATCATTGTCTATGTGGGTACTACCAGAATTCCCCTTTCAAATCTGCAAAGCAATGCACCAGTTTACATTTTACACCTCTAGCCAAATTCTCCATGCCAACCAGATCCTTGTCTAGTGTAATTTTGCCAGATTAAAGAGAAATATGTTTCTGATTCATTGCTTAACAATCTAACTATGAGACAGGAAATTTATTCTAAAGCATTGATAACATTTTTTAATTCTTTTTCCTAAATATGTGATGAAAAATCTCCATTCCCCAAGATGTACTGCTACTAGATCTTTTCCTTTGAGATAACATTCAGAAAATTTATAATACGGTATACACATTTTCTCTACTTTGTCTTTATTTTTCCTAAACAATAAAGCCTATAAATGGATATAAAAATGGAGGGAGGTATGGGGGAGCAGCAGGAAAGTTTCTGATGATTCAGAGAGGAATTATCTTCAGTACATATGATGTGGATTGTATGATCATGGGCACAGGTCTGGGCCTAAAAGGGAGATGCATAGACTAAGAGTAGATTTATAAGTTTGCTTTCTCGCTGTCTCCCATCAATGATCAAACCTGTATTTACAATTGACCATTCGAGTCTGGTAATTTGATTGACCCCAAGGGGAAGTCTCTTACATTGTACCTAATCATCAGTTAGCATTCTTACTTATTTTTTTCTTTTCTTGAATACTGATGATAATTTGAAGTGCAAGCAATGTGAATTAACCGTATAGTTGATACTACCATAAAAATAATATAAAGCATTTTATAGCATATGTTAATGGTATGAAAATCTGCAAAAGATCCAAATTAACTTTCTCCTTCTATTAAAAATGGGAGAAAAAATCAGTATCAATATTGCTAGCACAATTTTGTATTTCAATTGGTTTCACACTGCTATTTCTACTGCTGGAAAAAGTAGATTTATATTGTTTCAAACAATAATCACTTTTTTGCAAATTCCCTCCAAGATGCTTATATTCAGTATATCCACAAGTTTGTAGAAACTTTAATAAAATATATGGATACAATATGCAAATTCTATTTCCTTCTTTGAAGAATTTCAAGGTCAAAATCACTGGAGTCTAAACTATGTACTGTGGTAGATTTTCCAGTACATTTTAATACAGATAAAGAGGTAGTAAACTGATACATTACCACAATTGTATCTTAAGAGATAGCCAGAATTCGCTCTTTACAACTTCTAAATATCTTTATAGTTTTCTTCTTTAATTATAAAATTTATGATAATTTTTATTCTACTTATTGCAAATTTATATTTAAAATATTTACTAAACCATTATTATTAGTTATTGATATTTATTCTATTTCCCAGCCAATACGTCCCACCTGTATCAACCTTAGCACAGTGCCTGATCTTTAACTTGTTAAATGCATGAATATCGCTTACTTCTCAAACATATAAAGGCAACCTCCATTATATGCTAATGGAGTGATTTATTTCATGATTATAGTGAAACACACATTAAAATAATGGTTGAAACAAACAAAAAAAAATTCTATCCAGTATCATGTCCTCCAAATCAATTTTTGCAATAAACCTAAGTAGTATAATGTTAGTGAATATTAGCACAGATGCTGGAGCCAGGGTACATGTGTTTAAACTTTATACCTGTGTAACCTTGAAGTCATAAAACTCTCTGAGCATCAATTTTGTCATTTACAAATATAGTCTTTCTTTTCTTTGAGGGTAATTGCATGAATTAAATGGATTTATATATGTGAAGATCTTAGAACAGTGTTTGGCAACTAGTAATCCAAATGTTACTTATCATCATCATTATAGAAATCAACTTTTAAAGAAATAACTGTAATGCATTTATTAAATATGTCAAAAATTATATTGATGCCATGTGATGCTAGGAAGACCAAAAAAAGCACACTCAAAGTAATCTTATGATCAAAGAAGATTGAGAAGAACTTAGTTTTCAAAGATAACTTCTTTGACAAAGGGAAATTTCAGAATTTTTAATATTCTAAAATTGAAATGAATTTCAAGATATTGAATCAATAATCTAACATGCTTTGACCAAAAACCCTCTTCTAGACCAGTGTTTCAAAGCCAATTCATTTCAGAAAGATTATCACAGAACATGCCCAGAATTTAAATAGCATCATTATTTGGTTTTTAATATTAGTCTTTACTTATTTTATCCTAAATGAACACAAGAGGTGTCTGAGTCAGAGATAGATTTCTTATTAACTTCCTCACAGTAAATAATCATTTATTGGGCCCTCATTGTCTTAGACATTTTTCCTAGGGCAATGGGATGAGAAATGCTGGAAATTTTTCCCTGCATGAGTAGTGTTATTCTTAACACTCCATAGGTTAAGAATAAAAAAAAAAAATGATTTTTCCTTGCTTATCAATGATTTTTCCTTGCTCCTTTCTTGAAAAAGTAAAAAAGTGAAGAAGTTTTCTTGGAAATGTAAAGGCACTGAGTTCTAATTCCAAACCTTTGATATGTAAATAGAATTTCTCCAGGAGCCAGAGAATCTCCTGCTTCCCAGTTCTGTAAATCATTGAGTTGTTTCCAATTTCTGGGACTTTGATGATTTTAACATGATAACTCTCTATTCTCAGTACACAGGGGTTTAATTTAGGAATCTGCTCTTGGCTCTGATAGCTGACCCTCTGCTTGACATAAGAGAACGTTTATTACTCATTTGGATCAGAACAATTAACTAAACAGAAGGGTAGAGATCTAATTCTCAAGCTATATGTAGAGACAAGAGGCTAGGGCTTTTTACAGGAACACTGAGAAATCTAGAAAAGTTTCATTTTCCCACAAATTTATTAAGCAGATTTTAAAAGTTGAGATAGAAACGAGAAAGCTTTTTTTTTTTTTGGCTTGGCTACTTTTAATAGGAAAAATCCTATTAATCAAACAAAAATTTATAATTCAGGAGTTATTAAATTTACCTCTTGCAAAGTTACAGTTTGTGGGTTATGAATAAAAGTTTTATTACAGATGTTTCATCACCTAGTTTTCTCTTTACAGAACTATGTGCTATTTGTATCACTTAAAATTACCCCTAAATTTAGGAGTTTAAAATAAAAAACATTTGTTTCAGAATTATCTGGTCAGGTATCTGACTGTAGGTTTGCTGGCTGATACCAGCTCCAATTTTTTTCACGATGTTGCAGTCAAGCTGTCTCATGAAGGTCCTACTGAGGCATGTAGTTGGGAGACACTTTTAAATGTACTCATAGTCCATCATCAGGTAGCTTTGCCAGGAGGTTGAGGGGGAGAAAGAGAAAGAAACCCCAACATGGAAGCTACCCTCAGTAAATCCAGCCCAGCCTTACAGGAAGGAGATAGCATAAGAGAAGGAATGCCAAGGTGACAGGTAGAGATCTAGGATTCTACCTGCCATACGTGATATTTAGACTTGGCTATATGTGGCTGGCATTATAGATTCTATGGATGGATGAATGCCCAAAGAATATTTGGTAATAGCTGAAGCACCCAAATGAAAATGAGTTGCAATGTTGTAATTATTGTTAAATCAGTTTATAATTTTTAAAATATCCCCAAATTGTATAATATTTATGAAAATTTTAAAATTGAGGCCTATGTTTATACAGAGAATGTTTCCCAATATGTGTACAATCTAAAATGTTAACTCTAGGCTGGGCACAGTAGCTCACAGCTATAACCCTAGCACTCTGGGAGGCCGAGGTGGGAGGATCACTAGAGGTCAGGAGTTTAGCACTAGCCTGAACAAGAGGGAAACCCCATCTCTACTAAAAATAGAAAAAGTTATAGAAAATTTAGCCGGGCACGGTGGCACGTGCCTGTAGTTCCAGCTATTCAGGAGGCTGAGGCAGGAGAATCGCTTGAGCCCAGGAGTTTGAGGTTGCAGCTTGCTATGATGAGACCACTGCACTCTAACCAGGGCATGAGTGAGACTCTGTCTCAAAAAAAAAAAAAAAAAAAAAGATAACTCTATACTTCTAATTTTAACAAATAATCTTTTATAATGAATAGTTTTGTTTTAAATTTGTGTAACAGTACACCGTAGGCTGTGACGGCCTAATCTCTCCACTAATATGTCTTGCTAATACAGCAGTCTCACTTTATCTGCAGTTTTGCTTTCATGCTTTCCGTTATCCATAGTCAATCGCAGTCTGAAAATATTAAATTAAAAATTTCAGATAAATAATTCATACCTTTTAAATTGCATGCTGTTCTGTGTACAGTGAGGAAATGCGCTTTGCTCCGTCCCCTCAGGATGTGAGCCGCCCCTTTGCGCAGCACAGGCACGCTGTCTCTTCCACCTGCCCGCCAGTCACTCAGGAGCCCTCTGGGTTGTCACGGCAACTGCTGTGCTATCACAGGAACCTTTGTTTTACTTAATCATGGCCCCACAGTGCAAGAGTAATGATTCTGGCAATTCAAACATAGAGAAGCCATGAAGTACTTCTTTTAAGTGAAAAGATGAAAGTTTATCATGGGTATGTACGTACAGAAAAAAAAAAAAAACTTAGTATGTATTGGGTTCAGTACTATCTGCGGTTTCCGGCATCTTTTGGGAATCTTGGAATATATTCTGTACAGATAAGGAAGGATTACTGTATTCTGAATATATTTTACATGTAGTAAATTCATGATTGACATATAAAATATTTTCACCTTTGAATGTATATTGATTTATATATTCTCTACAGTTTGAACACAAATATTGTGATAATATATGGTTACTTTCCCTTATTCTTATAACAGCTTAGTAATGACTATTATTGATTTGCTGCAGTTCAAATTTTTAATTCTAGTTTTGCTTAAATGGGACTCATGTTAGTGGGAGTACGTTCAACTGTGTTGTGCAGTATCAGTGCAAATTCAAATTAATTGCACAAAGAATAATTATGATTTTAAAAAGATTAGTGCCAATTTTTCCAGAAATGCTATAATCTCTCCAATTCCTGTTGATAAAGGGACTGATAAAGACAATAGGAACCAGGAAATGATGAAGTTAGAGTAAACTCTGGAAAGTTTTTACAATTGAATGCAACGTAACACTCAATGAAAATGAGTATATAAACATTTATGAAGAGCTATCATGTGCCCAGAACTCTGCTGTAAGATAATATTACAGGAACTTTCACAATAATGACATGTCATACCCGGAAAGTCTAATTATGAGCTAAAAAAATAAAATTTGAAATCCTTTCCTATTGTATTCAAGGATCCCCACAACGAAACCACACATTTCAGGCTCTCCAGCCTCATTTTTTAGAACTCTCCATCAACCCACCTCCTCTAAAACAAACAAATGAGCAAACTACTCTCCATTTCTTACAACTTTCCCAGACTTTTAATAGCATTGTCTTTACAGTGTTAGGCTTTCTGAGGATTCTTTTTTCCTCTCTTCTGCACATTTCAGAATCTGATCTTTCTTTCAAGAACCAAATTTTTATCTGCCCACGTGTTTTTCTACACTTAGGAATGAAGTTTTCCCCAATTGAACTTTCATGGCATTTCATTTGGATCTCTATTATGATACCAATTATTTTCTAAATTGTATTTCAGGTTTTTCATGTAATTGTCATATTTCCCTTTTCTGATTGAAAACTCTGTGAAGTTGGAATCTACATCTGGCCTATCTGTGTGTCTTCAGAGTGACTAGAATTGCTTTGTAAACCCTTGGTAATTGATTCATATACATAAATGAGCACAGAAAACATCACAGTGCTTCCATTGATCATTTTACAAATTGAACATAGTTGATTGGACCAATATGAACTTAAGAGACAGGTTTTGTATTGTTCAAACAAGCAAGTAACATACGTCTAAAGGTTCTTTAGTGTTGACATAAAGCTGAAAGACATATAATTAATTGGTTCCATAAAGTAACAACATAGAAAAGAAGAATCTCTTTACAAATCCATGACAACAACTTAAAAAAAAAAACAGTTTATAAATTTGGACACTAAAGGAAGACCTTTAAAATATAGATTTAGCCCTTTTGTGTGTGTTTGTAATAAATGCACTGATCCCAAACAAATTCCAAATTCCATCAGTAAGATTTATATCAAAATATTTAAGTAATTAATTTTCTAACATAAGAATTGTGTAAAATAAATGTATGATCATGTAAGGCTTGTTCTCTAGATTGGCTCAAATAAAATTATGCAGGACTGAAAAATTGAAATGGCAAATAATTCATTTTTAATGAGGACTCATCACACTTATTAAATGCTGACTTTAGATAAGTTATCATTAAATACCATAGAATTATCATCGCAAACCAGAGAGATGAGCAGATGCAGAGGTGCAGATATCAAGAGACAATTGTGAATAACTTATTTTAATATTTACATGCTCTCACGTAAGCATATTTTTAGTCTGAAGATAATTACAGTATTTCCAATTGCTTGCAACTTAGCATGTATGTATGAGTAGATTAGTCACTAGACTATAGTCCTTCAATTTTTTGATAGCTCTAAAGTCAAAGCAACATATATCCTTCTCAATGATAATTTTTAACTCACTTTTTTTAAAAAATATTATGTGTGGGTACATCTTGAGCTACTGGAATTTTTATCACTTGGAGGTATGTGTAAGGATTGGTCATCATCATGTTCTTGGTCCATATTGGTTGATACTCTAGAAGTAAAAAATAAGATAGGATCATATCCCTTATTGAACTTTAATTTTAAATGTCACTTCACTTACACCAAATATAAGACTTTACTTAAACCACAAACAGGAATTTGAATCAAGTGACCACAGAAGCATTTATGGAAATAGAAAGGCTTTTAAATAGTAGTAGATACTATGGATTCAATAAATAATAAACAACATGAAACTGGTAATAAACCTACTTACAAATTCAAGTACTCAGACTAGCTAACAATTAAGGTTATAGGGTTGTATAGACAAGAAATAATGTTCATGAAATAAGAGACACATTTTAGTGCTTAATAAATATGACTTGTATTTACATATTAGTCAGCAAAAAATATGCAATATTATCATTACTATCACCTCTCTGCTCATTATCATCATGTGTGTTTTAAATACCATGTGGGATAGCTTGATCTAAGTCTCTTCACATTTTCAATTTTTTATATATATGTTAACACATCAACTTTCCCAACCAACTTTTAAAAAGACATTAATATTAATAAAATACATGTTAATGCATTTGTGGATAAATATCTATAAATTATATATTATGTATTCAACTTCAAGAATGAAATAATTACAAATGCTTTTATTATAGTGATTAGCCTTTATTTCAGTAACATTGAAACTCTGATTCTCTGCTTAGTTTGCCAAGGCGTCAGATTTGTAATTATTCAGTACTGTTTTATAGGAAGTATAACCTTGAGGAAATTTCTAGGTTAAATAAAAGCAAACTTACTTTGAGGCAAATAAATTGTTAACAACAAAATTTAGAAACAACTTGTCATTACATGTTTTAAAAGATATCCCCAATAGAAAGATATTTTGAAAAATTTGTTAAGAGTAACTTTTAAGGTTTAATTTTATTGTTACGTGAGCTGCTAATATAATGATTTTTTTTTTAATGCCAGTTTTTATTTCCTTTTGAAGTTCATGCTGTATTTCAATAAAAAGCAAGTTGACTCCTTGAAGTGGCACATTTCTTTTTACATATTTTTTTTAAGTTAAATTAAAAAAGCATAAGGGAAGGGAATGGAAGAGGGAAGAAAAGCGAAGGGAAGGGATTCGATTTTGGATGGCAAGGGAAGGGAAAGGGAGGGAAGATAGGAAGTATCTGGTGACTGCAGGATAACCACCATGACATAGATGTGAGCAGAGAAAATAGGGGGACAACATTGTTTAGAAAATTATTTGTAAACTATTGGAAGGAATGGATTTGCTTAAGTAATATTGTAAAACAGATTTTATTATTTTTATTTGAACAAACTTTAAAGATGTCATACTTAAAGCTTAATATGTAGAAGAAAATCTTCAGCCGTGGATTGATAAAGAGGTAAATCTAGGTGGCTGGGCCACTAAGCAGACTTCAATAAACATTCCAAATTTGTATAGTCAATTTTTGGTTGAGTACAGAAAAGAGGTACAGCCAGTCATATGTAATAAAATTGCATTGATAAATTTAATAGTATATGACACAAAAATTATTACATTCTGGAAGCATTTAATATATATAGTCTTGTGAGTTATACAATAAAATCAAATATTTGATTTCTTGATATATAGAGTGAATAACATGTACATGAAAAAGAAAAAAAGAAATATTTTGCCATTTGCCAGTGACTATAGATCACTTAAGTGAGTGCTCCAAATTTTAAGATGTTATCTGTGAAATCAGAGGAAAAAAATGTACAGCTAGAAGATAGTTGTGTATGTGACCAAGTTCAGCATTTTGTAGCTGTAGAAATCCAAGTAGAAATCGACTGCATTCTCCAATATCCAACGGGTGGCTGATGACCTAATTTTCTCATTCTCAGTTTAGTATTATATCCACTTTAAATGAAGAACTGCTCTAATTTATCTTTTCTAAAAAAGTAACATAGATTATTGACAGAATCAAAATGACAAACTTCTTACTAATCTTACTAGAGTAATAATAAACGTAATTAATTATTCACTTTACTTTCTTTGTATTCAGGTTGTCTCTGACTTTTATTTGTCATACTTTAAGGATACTTATTTAGTTGATATTTATAATAGATCTTGGATGGTAAGTACATATAAGTACTTATATGTACCTCAGATACATAATGAACATAGTTGATATTTTCTACATATATATGCATTTTATAAAATTCAATGAGTTTTTTCTGCAAATTTCATATGAATATTTAAGTCTATGATATTTTTATAAAATGGATTATTTTTGAGTATTGATACATGTTGTAAAGTTATTAATTTATAGAAGTTTTAAAATATTAAGAAATTTTAGGAGAGATCCATTCATGTGTCTATGTTGCTTTTATTAACAGGTAGAAAGTGGTTAGTTTATTTTCTCTGTTGGTGTTTACCTAGAAATTTTAAGGTAATAAGGTTAATAAGATACCCAATTTTGTTTTAAGCATAATGATAAAGAATAAAGAAAATAAAACCATAAAAATAATTATGATTAAATATTATCCCAAAGATAAAATATGAATGGTTTTATTGGGTTTGTTTCCTAAGAGATTCTGTTGCAATTTCTAATATAATTTTATATTTTTTGGACCATGCAGAAAATTTATATTTTATTACTAGATGCTTATTTGAACTTTAAAAATGACATATTTAGTGAACAACTCATGTTTTTGCCAACCTGACTTTCTGAAACATACATTTGAATTATCTTGAAAAAATTAAAAGTATTCGTGAAAAACATCAAATATTGACAACATTATTAATTTTTCTGCTTTGCTTTCTTATGTGTTATAATTAATGGTTCTGATTCTTCTGGTTATTTAAAGAAAACTGTGTTGTTGGTTTTTGCAGATGGTTGACCATAGATGAAAATTGACTATCATGCACTTTAAGAGTAAGTGTGCTTTCTCTGACTACTAATGCTCAACTACAATGGAATTCAGTATATTTTTAATTGCAAACATGAGGAAATTATAATGCCAAATCATCCAGCCAAAATCTGAAACTCACCTTTATATTTATAATACTGTACCTATACCAAACAGGCAAAAAACTGAAATAAGTTGTTTGACTGCTTTACTTCTGCATGTCTTATTTTGAGATTATATGTGCTGAGATTATTTTTTATTTTTCTACACAAATTTTGTGTTTTAGATTCTGAGTGACCTACACAAAACCTTTTGAAAAATACACACAAGACATCAAATTTAATGTACAACTATAATAATTAATAGATTAGCATATTAGTAACAGTGTATAATTTTTATTTTTATGTGGTAGAAAATATGCATTCTATGTACTTTTGCTCAAAAGAAATTGGAAATTTCTTTTGAAAAAATTTTTTCTAATTACTGAAAAACGTACCACCTTGCGGGAAAAATATCATGCAGCACTTTTATGTGTGAATCTGTTCAACTGTCATTATTCGAATGGATAACTAAACATGAATTCTGCCTTAGGGTTAACACATATCCAATTTGTTTCACAGATCATCTAATTATAAGATTGTCCACCCACCTAAGCTCTAATCCCTGTACATTTAAAAATAATTTCAGATATTAGAGAAATGTGTGATTCTTTTTATTGAGTCACTGTGAAAGTATCTGTGTAATAATTTTCTCATTTATATTCCTCTGTTTCTTAATTCCTCTGTCCTTAGAGGAATTAAAGAAAATTTAATTACTCAACAGTAACTGAGTTATTAGCACACTACAGGTATATGGGAAAAATAAGTAGGATATTTTATCAAAAAGAAAAAATAAACAAACTCAACTGTCAAATTTTATTTATTTCTGTAAAAGAACCTACATGATATGAGCACATTTCAAGATATCAACACGCCATTTTAAGCTGCTGTCATCATATTCCACAACAGCTAAGGTAGAGCCATGGTTGAATATTTATTTCTGAGAAGCATACACCTGCTGCTGAAAATTGTACCCTGAAGGACTCACAGCTCTCTTCAAATGTACAAAATAATACTGCATCATAAAATGGTAAGCGAAAACAACTGAAATAGTCTTCAAGAAAATTCTATAGAATATGTTCCTCTTTTATTTTCACATCACAATATATAATTTTGGTACTTTTAAGGAAGGTTGATCTAAATGGTACTACAGTAGTTTAGACTCTCTTAGATGCAAATTTAATTAAAATTTCAATTCATTATAAAAATATCATGATATGAAATGCAAGAATAGAAATTCATTAAAATAGGACTCCTTGTCTCTCATTTTTTTCTCTCTATAGGTGTGTTTTATTCCTTGTATCTTGCTTAACAAAATTTGTCTTAGATTATCTGCACCACATGGGAAGAAAAGTGCCCATTGGCAACTCAGAAGTCCTTACCTTACGTTGTAAGTGATTAGAAACTGATTGAGCCAAGGCTCCAAATCTTGTGAAATGTAAAATGGCATTTTTATAAGAAAGTGTTTATCTCAGGTGGTTGCTCTAAATATTTTTAAAAATCACATATTTCAAGGGATTTAGCATGGTCCTTGTTGATAAACCAGTGCCCAGTAATAGCTAGCTATGAGGTAATAATATATGAAAACAACTTCATGCTCTGTTTGAGCAGGAAGAATGGTTTCCCTGCTGACTAATCAGGCAAACTTGAAGCTGATCTTTCTCTTCTGCGCCTTCAGGTCCTCTGCTACAGATGGGTTTAATGATAAAACCAGCCCCACAGGGTTGTTACAAGAATTAAAGGACTTTACCCAATGCCTGGCACGAAACAGCCAATCAGTAAGCAGTAACTATTACTGCTATAATTAGGACTTCTGGCTTGGACTCTAGCCAAGTCCTTGCCCAGCTTTTGATGAGGCTGTGGTATGGTTGCCATGTGACTTCCACGTTCTTCGGGTCCCAGCAGTTCAGCTGGCCAGAGACTCCTTCTCTGACCTTCCTAAATAAGCTAAGCATCTCTCTATTATTGTCTATCTCATCCTCGTGTTTCTTTCATGGCAGTCATCACATCTTTACTTCTATCTTTTTCTTCTACTAAATTATAAGTCACATAGAGACAGAAAGCATTCATGTCGTGTTCCCTTAGAGTAAGAGATGGCACATATTGGCTCTCAAAATTGTGGAATGAACAGGTATGCATTTTCTAATTCAGGGACAGTTAAGCAATCCTCTCTACCCAGAGGACCCAGATGATCTTTTCAATGGGCAGTTGAGACTAAGATTGCCATTTGCTTATTTGTCTTTGCTTGTATACGACCAAGATACTCTGTTATATCATCATATAAAACAATCAAGATATTCTGTTACAATATCATAAAACAAGTTTATAGTCTCAGTAAAATAAGAGTATAATTTCCACCACAGATATTTTTGATTATGTATCTAACCTGGCCAAATTATGTAGAGACTAATCATGTAAAATATGCATATATAAATATGATTTTCTATTATTTCTTCTTCATGTACTAACTGATGGTCTTATTACTTTTTTTAGTTTTTTTTTTTTTTTTTTTTTTTTTAGACATATTCTCACTCTGATAACCGGGCTAGAGTGAGTTCCGTGGCGTCAGCCTAGCTCACAGCAACCTCAAACTCCTGGGCTCAGGTGATCCTCCTGCCTCAGCCTCCCGAGTAGCTGGGACTACAGGCACGTGCCACCATGCCCGGCTAATTTTTTTTTCTATATATTTTTAGTTGTCCCATTAATTTCTTTCTATTTTATAGTAGAGACGAGGTCTCGCTCTTGCTCAGGCTGGTTTCGAACTCCTGACCTTGAGCAATCCGCCCGCCTCGGCCTCCCAGAGTGCTAGGATTACAGGCGTGAG